>PHNY01197529.1:314-15063 GCA_003724115.2 Anethum foeniculum | reverse complement strand
TATTATTATTATTATTATTATTATTATTATTATTATTATTATTATTATTATTATTATTCTATTTTATTAAATATACTTGCCCGAGATACTTTTTAAAAATAGAGATATTTTAGTTGCCCTTGAAAAAGGAGATGTTTTTATTGCCCGTGATATATTTGTAAAACGAAATATTTCATTTGTCAGTGATATTTCTGGAAAAGGAAATGTTTCGATGGAAAAAATGGAAAAGGTAACATGTTTTTGTTGAAAAAGGTAATTGATATCTGAAAAAGGTAATTGATTAACGTATTTTGATTGTTTTGGTTAAGAAAAGTAGAAAATGTAACATTTTTTATTGAAAGAGATAACTGCATGTGATATTTTTTATATAGTATATACATATTCTTTTATGAATATTACCTTTTGGTTAAAAAAATACTCTTTTATATAGTTCGTGTTCTTACGATTTTACATGAATTATTACAATATTTTGAATTCATAAATATATTATTATAATTATAAAAAAATACACGAATAAAGGAAACCGTACAACCCGTGCAATGCACAGACAATAAGCTAGTATTAATTAAACACGTACATACTCACCTTATCACAACTCAAAAATTGAAAATCTTTCAGGGGTCAGGGATTCACCACTAACTCAATGGGTGTTGGTGACCAGTACCTTTCTATATTTGCGAAATTCAATTAACGTTTAACAAATGTTCACAAGATGTCGAACACAATAATTGCTAATTAAGGCAATGCAAAACCAAAACAATTCTACTACTTCGAGTCCAACCATACATGTTTGATAAAGATGTAATCAAAGTGACCCGGCTTGCATCTCCGATCCCGACCCCGTAGGCCGTAACTACAGTAGTAGGTTAGTATGGCCCTGTTGCGCATTGTCTCCTCTCGTACATGCTAATGTTGCCCGAGAGTTGCGTCTTTTCACTACTACTCCCTCCGTCTCGTTGATTCATATACGTTTGGTTTGGACACGGAGGTTAAGAAAAATTATAATTTAAGGAGAAAAAGTAAGAAAAGTGGGTAAAGTGGTGCAACCGATCAATATTTTATATATAAAGTGGGTGTAGTGGAAGAAAGTAATGAATGTAGCTAATTTTTGTATTATTAAATTTTATCATTTTTAGTAACTTTTGAAATGTATAAAAATGAATGGGACATTCAAAAAAAGAAAGTGTATAGAATTGAAAGGGACAGAGGAAGTAATATATTAGTGTATAGTTTTTTTACAGACTACTTGCTTATCAATCCATGTATACGTACGTGGTACGTGTGGATGACAATACTACAGACGCCGATTAGATGTCAAAATAATTAGTCTTCTTCTCATGAATATTAATAATTGCGAAAAATAATATGATACATAAGTGTGTGCTTGTTACTGTTTTAATAGCTCCTTGGCTAGAAAACAGCTTTCGCCGAACAAGTTCAGAATTAACAAAGGCTACAATCCCGGGAAATATAACTGGCGTTTTACGATTTAGACAAATTAGGAGTCATTGCATAAAAATATATGTTAACGAAAACACCAAATTAGTTTAAAGGATAACCTCGCTACTTTTTAAATTTTTTTTGGGGACATTTCTCCATTTTCGTATAAATATTAAGGTAAAAAAATGTTAAGGGTGTTATTGAACAAAATCTTGCATGAATTTAATCCCAGTATTAAAGGTGCAATTATAAGAAAAAGTATGTTTTAGGGAGTTTTCTAGGTATCCGAAATAATCAATAAAATCTTCTAAAAATGGAATAGCTAAAGGTTAACCGGTTCTTGAACATAGCAATTCAAGATACAATTATCGGTATATGGGTTTTAGACGAAATTTTTTGGGACATCACATTGATGTTATAGTTCGAGATGAACACTATATCCTATGTTATATATTATAAGAGAATATTATTTAAATACATAGATAAGTCGCGAGATGACTTTAGAAGAAGATATTATTTGATGAGATAAGTCCTGAAATGAATTTATACATATTGAAATATTCAAAGGATGAGTTCTTACGGTAGAACTAGAACATGAGCTTTATTTTTTATTTGAAACATTATATGATTAATATGATTTTGATGGTGATTTTATTATCAACGATGTGGCTCAGTTGTCTCCTAGAGCAAGTGTAATTTGTATGATCTCGATGATAATTTTTATCATTTACAATGTGACCGAGTTATCTTCTAAATTCAAATATATAAGAACTACCCTCATACTTGACTCTTGCATATAGGATGTGTAAGCCGCTACGAAAAAGAGTGACTCTTGTATAAATTTTACGATATTCTTATTCTTAAAATCCTCGTAAAATCTGTTCAATCACCACCAAAACCGCTTCATATATTCACGAGTTCAGTGTAAACTCGTTTATGATCTTTTTTTGAACAATCAATAACAAACAATTAACTGTATTTATTTCAACAAAGATCTTGTATTAAAAATCCTCTTACAACAGCAAATGGGGACAAATACAAACTAAGCGAACAAATGAAAAATGAGTGCTCCATATTCGAAGCAAAGATATGATGCAGAAGAATTCCGTAACCAACTATATTAGCTAATTATTCCTTTTCATAAATAAAACATGTGGATTTTAATGGGTTTTATGAGTTACATTGCTAGTTGCTAGGACATGGTAGAAACTAACTAGTTTATCTAACTTATGCTTGAGAACTGACTCGGATAGTTTTAGAAACACTAAAATAATGGTCTCCTTATAAAGGAAACGACAAAGGGCTCCCATCGAAGATTTGTTTCCTAGCAACACTAAAAAAGAAAATAAGAAAAAAAAAAAGAAGACAATGACTGTTGAAACATGGATTAATTTGTCTGCCGATGAAGCCCCATACTGTAATTATGGACCCCATAGGCCCTATTTTGCAAATAATCTGTTAGTTTAAACCTGCTTGTGCTATGCTTAAGACTACTATATATACCGTTACAAGGAGATAGCTAAGTAGAGAAAACATATTACATACTATAAACATTCCAGTCTTATAATCTCCATTTTCCCCAACAACCATCTTTAAATTCTATATCTCAACAACAAAATTCTATATCTTAACACCCCCTTATATTAAACACTTTGGAATGCAATGACTACAAACCTTATGAATAAAAATATAACAGCAGCAGCAGTAGAAGGATCGACCATGTCTCGTAAATCCACCAAAGACAGCAACGAGGCATTAGTTTTCGATGCCTCGGTGCTTCAAAATGAAACAAACATACCTAAAGAGTTCATATGGCCAGACCATGAAAAGCCTGGTGCAAATCCTCCGCAGCTTCAAGTGCCTCTCATTGATTTACAGGACTTCTTTTCTGAAGATCCTAATGCTATCAAAAAAGTGTCCGAGCTAGTTGGCCAGGCATGCAGAGAGCATGGATTTTTCCTAGTAACTAATCATGGTGTTGATAACAACCTCATATCAGAAGCTCATAGATATATGGACTTGTTCTTTGACCTCCCTCTTTCCGAAAAGCATAAGGCTCAGAGAAAATTAGGTGAACATTGTGGCTATGCTAGTAGCTTCACTGGAAGATTTTCCTCTAAGTTACCATGGAAAGAAACACTTACTTTTCAGTACTCAGCTAAGGAGAACTCATCCACTATAGTACAAGACTATATCACAAAAATCATGGGTGAAAATTTTGCTGAACTCGGGTAAGTAGCTACGTACTTAATTTATTAATTCAGATACAAATTTATTTATTTGAAGTCACTTAATAATAATATTTTCTAACTGTGAACATAGTATCTTACATAAACAGGATGATATATCAAGAATACAGCAATGCAATGAGCAAACTGTCTCTTGGGATCATGGAGCTGTTAGGGATCAGCCTCGGAGTAGGCCGTGGACATTTCAAGGAATTTTTCGAAGAAAATGAATCAATAATGAGGCTTAATTACTACCCGCCATGCCAAAAACCAGAGCTCACCTTAGGAACAGGGCCTCATTGTGATCCTACGTCACTAACCATTCTTCACCAGGACACTGTTGGTGGCCTGGAAGTGTTTGTGGACAACCAATGGCAGTCCATTCCCCCTAATCTCAATGCTTTTGTTGTTAACCTTGGCGACACATTCATGGTAACTACATGCAACTTCTAGTGTAACATACTTAAATGTACTCAGTAACTTTCCGCACTTTGTCACAATCACTCATCTAACGTTTTATCGAACACGAACTACTTGACATTTTTGGTTTTTTCTACATGTTCAATATATATTATTTCATAAATAAATATTAGCTATTACATATTTAAGTAGCCGATAGCAGCCGAACATATTTAACATGTTATGTGTCTGTGTCCTAGCCAATTGTAAGTTAATTATACAATTGGCCTATTCTCTTTTTCTTTTTTGGCCTTTTCTATTTAACAACAGTGTAAATTTGGTGCTTGATCGATATTCATTGTCTTCACTGCTGTCTTCGTTTTGTATGTATTTTATTGATTTAAATTCAAAATTTTACTATTTAATATCTTCTATTACTTCACATGCATATCGTGTACAAGATTAGATACAGTGGCAGATCAAATACATGCATGTACTGTGGCCTGTGGGATGTTCGGATTAATAATTGATCTAAACAAAAAACTTTTGCAGGCTCTATCGAATGGAAGGTACAAAAGTTGCTTGCACAGAGCAGTGGTAAACAAGATGGCTCCTCGTAAATCACTGGCATTTTTTCTGTGCCCTGAGAAGGACAAACTGGTGAGACCACCTACAGACTTGGTGGACAACAAGTACCCTAGAATATATCCCGATTTTACATGGCCAACTCTGCTTGAATTCACACAGAAGCATTATAGAGCTGATATGAATACCCTTCAAGCTTTCTCTGCATGGTTGCCTACTCACTGATTATCCGGATTCATGACTTTCAGGGTACCGTGCAAGTTCAGATTAGTCATGGTCGAGATTCGAGAAATAGCTATGTTGTAATCAAATTTTTGTAAATTAATTATCTCGGATTATTTAGAAACATAATAATAGTTTCATTGTTGATTACTTGCTAGCTAGCTTCCACTCTTTGTTTTTTCTCCTTTATTATCTTCCTTTCGGACCACAAGCACTCTTCCACGCATGTAAATGAATCAAACACAAATCAGCGCAATCATTAACTGAACTGTTCCTAGACAAGTTGTAAACATGGGGGAGATGAACGAGTATCTGAACCAATGATTGTTGTTTTACGAGTGAAAGGAATATTATCATTAGGCTATCAACGAATAATCGAAAGAAGTAAAACATTATGGATTCGTTTTCTTGAAACACGAATTTGGATAAACATAAAAAAACAAAAAGAAAATTTAAAATTATAATTATCAGATTGATTAAAGGTCACATCTTCCACTAAACCACTAAACTTTAGTTTACGTTGAACTTCTTGGATCTACTATGAGCGTCTGGTGTAGGGTTAAAAGCATCACATAAATCCAAACATAGGGCAAAAAAACAGTGGCCCACCTCCATTGAATCATTCAAGAAATATATATAAAATCCATTGATGATTGACAGACCTTTCTTTGTATCGGATTCTTCTGTTGCATATGTTTTGTTTGTATTCCTGGTTTAACTTTTTATACACGTTCCTCACTTAGTTAAAAAACTCCGGGCCATTCTAAATCAATTAAAGAAATGTACATGTAAGTTCACCTACTAACAAATGATAACAATGTACTACCTCCTTCTTTTTTCTTTTTTTTTTTTAAATTCGGTGCGCGAACCAGCTTCCGCGCACCTTGAATAATCTGGAGGATTGATAGCACACTCGTAGCCACCGAGCATGACAGTTCACTTAGTTCCCTGTCTCCCACTGGAATAGAATCGAACATGTGACCTCGGGTAGTAAGCCCTTAAGTCATGGTCCCCAATGAAATCGAATCAAACCTGTGACCTCGGATAGTAAGCTCTTAAGTCACGATCTCAACCAACCGGGACACCTATGCCGGGTAACGTTCTACCTGCTTTAATATACTATAATTATAGTCTGTAACAGAAGAGAGTACATGCACAAGTGTATAATCCGTATATACTAGGTGTGATGATTGTGGAGGGTTGCAGGCACTCCCACATTGTCCTTTGTGCTCGTCCTTTTTCTGTCACCCAGCTGCAACATTCTTCGTATGACATTATATATACTTAACACCTAAGCAGCACAGATTATATGGTAAAAACTTGTTTAGTTACGATTATTTAGTTAACATCTAAACTTTGGTTTGTTTTGAAATTTCAACATTTTTTTTACATAAATTTGTGTTGCTGTCAAATTTTTCACTTTGTGTGTCCTAGTACAAGAAATAGAAAAGTATAAGACAAGTTCCAAGAAAGACTCTTACCCAAATTTAGGGAGTTGAACCTAATTATTCCCGTCAATCTACATTCTGATATCATGTCAAGAAAGAGGTCTTCATAAGGAACTTACATTACTATTCTAACACCATAAACTTAAATATCCGCAAGCTATCTCAAATTTCCCATTTGAATTGATGTGTCGAAAGAAAGGAGAAAAAAAATAAGACGCCATTGATAGAATAGGAGATTACAGGAGAGCCGCCAAAGGTGAGGACAACGATAGAGCCTCTCATTTGTATTAGTTTCCAAAATGGCCACACCCCCTTCCTCCCCTCTTCACGTGACACCCTTTTGTTCTTTGCTCTCCTCTATCCCTACACTCATCCCCTCGTATACATCCATCATGCTAGCCATGTAATTATTATTCTCTAGCTCCTCTCCACAAAATAATAATAATATCATTTTAAATATAAGAGGCCAAGAGCAACACTATATAGCAACCCTCTCCACAAAATATAGTATTATCTTTAATACATTTTTTGTGTTATCAGAGGCTGAGAGCAACATTAAATAAGCAACCTTTTCATCCATTATTGTGTTAAATAGTTTTTTTTTTCCTTTTTCCTTTTAGTTCTTTTAATTCTCATTATAGAAAAGTTCCAAAAATCCTAATTTTGTAAAGGAATAGTCTAGGGCTGTAATTCGATCCGGGCGGCTCGCGAAGCTCGAACTCGTTTAAATGGGCTCGGCTCGTTTAGTAAAATGAGCCGAGCTCGGGTAGAGGTTCCGGCTTGTTTAATTAAACGAGCAGGCTCGGCTCGACTCGTGAAACTAAACGAGCCGAATTCAGTTAGAGTTTTAGGCTCGATTAAGTGTAAAATTAAACGAGCTGGCTCGCCCGACTCTTTAAAACAGGCTCGTTTAGCTAAATGAAGTGGCTCGACTCGAATCGTGAAATTAAACGAGTCGAGTTCGGGTAGAAGTTTGGGCTCGATTAGTTAAACAAGTCAGCTCGGCTCGGCTCGGCTCGATTACCTTTGACTCGAAACTCTGCTTGCTCGGACCAAATTACAGCCCTAAAGTAGTCCGTAAGTGAGTATGGTCAATAATTAAAATAAAATAAACACTTAAAATTATGTCCTGGGGTTAGTCTCTTGTTTTCTTTAAGTGTAATTTACATTTTCCTTTCCTATGACCCAGTTTTCTTTTCCTTCAATTTCCCCATAAAGAAAAATCACATAAAATGTACTTCCTCTTTCCCGTTGAATTCTCTACGTTACTTTTTGGCACGTTTTTTAAGACTCATTTAAAGTGTAGTTTCACAATTTTTTTAAGAAATTTTTCTTTTCTGAATAAAAGTTTAGTGTTTAAACTTTTATTCAGAAAAAAAAATTTAAAAAAAATTATAAAATTACAATTTATAAGAGCCTCGAAATGCATACAAACAGTGGACGTACACTTCATAATGGGACGGAGGGAGTAGTATAATGAGCTTGCTTTCTTTTATCATCATAAGACGACACATGCAAAGATTTGTTGTAGATTCCCCGTCTGCATGTCGTATCCGTCGTCCCGTCCTACCTCTCGTTGGGTTTGTTCGCTGTACTTTCATCTTTCTCAAATTATAAATGTTTCATATGAATATGTAGAAAACTAGTTTCGGAGGTTGCCTATCTGCAAATTTTTTTTTTATTTAAGCGCATGCAATAATTAAAATGGCAAGGGTTCATCTCTTATCGTCCAAAATTCTGATCTCAATTATCGCTCATCACAAATTTATTACAAGAGATATAAGAAGTTCTTACATTGGCCGAGAATATGCCTTGGCCCACCTGAAATTTTTTAAGTAACATATGTTTTGTAATATTTGTTTGAAGATTGAGTTGGTGCAGTAATTGATATGTTGGTTTTGTAACCGGAAAACAGGGTTCGAATCCATAAACTAGTTATTTTATCCTGAATTTTGCTGTGTTTGGCACTGAATATAAGCGTCATTAGTTTAAAAAAAACTGGGGTTGTGTCTATGAAGTATGATCTATCTTCCCCTTGCCTTCCCAAAACAAAAGAACACAGGAGTAATCCAGTTTTTTTTCCAAGTGTAATGGAAGCATCTAAATTTAACAAAAGAAATTGAGAAATCGCATATTTTGTATTTTAGTTGTGATTTTATTCTAAAACTTATTTCAAATGCATATACAAGTATGAAGTTTTACAGTTGCAAAGGTAATGACAAATTAACAAAAACGTCACTGATTAGGTGGAAACATATATATAAATTGAGGGATAGGAGGAGCCAAGCAAAAAAAAAAAGATTATAAATTGTGGATAGGTCCAATGTAGTCACTCCGCATAGCCAAAGAAATTAATAAATAAGTATATCCAACCGGACAATCAACATTATCTTTCTAACATACAACTCCAAAACAAATAAAAATCCAGGTAACATTTGGTTCTTATTAGGAAAGTTTGAGCGATCGGACATAGGAGAACAGCACAGCACTTAGCAAAATGCCAATAGCACTGGAGAGGGAATTTTTGGGCACAAGAGATTTATGTTCTTTTGAATGACATAGGGACCTAGCTAGGTCTCACTAGTTTTAAATTTGTCCGTGGTCATTGCACATGAATGATCTGTAGTCTGTACACTCCATTCTTCATTATGTGTCTTTGCTTATATATGCGGTAAATATTACGGTCTTTTCTTCCTTCTTTTTAATCCGGAGAAAATATTAATCCTCTGTGTGAGTTTGCAAATAACAAAATTATCAAATAGTACAATGAAACAATTATTTCTATTAATATGATTAATCATAATTATCACATTACAAAAAATTAATATTATAACACTTACCAAGAGAATATTAGAAGCTTTTTACACAGAAATGAAACACAATTAAGCCAAATTTATGCTTAAAATATAAATTAACTCTATAACAATAATTAAGCATGGAAATAAAACAAAACAAAATTAACTAAACTACGATTAAACAATACGTAAAACTATACACAAATAAACTAATCGCTTAAAAACTAATAAATAATATATTGAGATTACACATATTATACAATAATATATAAAGTGAATAAAATTAGAAATATAGTAGAATAAAATTATAAATTTTTTAAAAAAAATTAGAAAAATATAATTTTTTAGTATTAGTGTAAAGTTATAAATTCAAAAAGTCCAAAAAGTTTATTATAAGTTTAAGGATCATTGAATCAACTTATCAAAAAATATCTCTTTCTTTTTTTTGCTAACACTACAAGAAAATAAGGCTAAATATAACTAAAAAATTAAACCGAGGTTTGACCGCGGTCGAGTTTAAGGGCACGGCTGAATTCAACCGAATGCGGTCGCATATAAGTACGGTCGTATTTATTCAATTGAATTTATTAACAATGTATATGTTCGTGATATATTTTGAAATAAAGTTATGTTAGTTATTAAATATAAAAACAATAATACATTTTAGTTGAAAATGATAATTGATTAGTTATTAGCAATTATAATATTATTATATTATTTTATTAAATAGAATTCCTCGTATCATTTTAGGAAAAGAAAAGGGTTTTGTTAGAAAAAATATAAAAGTGAATGTGTTTTAACTGAAAAAGGTAATTAATTAGTTGTTAGTAAATATAAAATTATTATTTTATTTTAATTAAAATAATTATTCATGATATTTTTCAAAAGATAGGTGTTTTAGTTGGAAAAAAATAAAAAAGATAATGTGTTTTACTTGAAAAAAGTATTCCCTCTGTCCCATTGAATTCTCTACGTTACTTTTTGGCACGTTTTTTAAGGCTCATTTAAAGTATAGTTCCATATTTTTTCTAAAAAATTTTTCTTTTCTGAATAAAAGTTTAATGTTTAAACTTTTATTCAGGAAATTTTTTTAAAAAAATATTATAAAACTACACTTTAAGGAGTCTCGAAATGCGTACAAACAGTGTACGTAGACTGCCTAATGGGACAGAGGAGTAATTAATTAGTTATTAACAACTATAATATTATTAAATAAAATGACTAAAAATCAAAATTTTCAATGTTTTAATAAAAATAGAATTAAAATAAATAAATTCTAAAAATTAGTTAAATACAGTTAATTAAGTAATAATAGCAGGTATCATATTGAGCGAACAAAGTTTTAATATTTTGATATATTATGATATAAATTTGTATTACTTTTTTAATGTAAAAGTTAAAAGTTGAAATTAAATTTACATAGAATCGTTCAAGAATTTTTCGGTTGACAACATTTTTTTGAGTAACTTAATTATTGAAAAAATAATCAAAATATATCATTTTTGAATTTCAAAATATTTATATATTTATAACGAGATATTTCGTCCAAAATACTAGCTGATTACGCATTTTGATATGCATATTTTCCTTTTTAAAATTTAACGAAAATATACAGGTTTGAACTTGCGTATTCACTTTAACTAAAATTGCTAAAATAAATACTTTTGATTACTTTGTTGATTAATTATTATAACAAACATTAATTTATTTTATATAAGGTGCATTGCACGTAATTCAGAAAACCACAAGAATCACTAAAATCATTTTTAAAATGATTCACAAATGCCGAGTTCTATTTATATATTTGTTATTCTTCAGCAAACAAAACAAACCTCTTGCATATATATATACCAGTCTTACAAATTAAAACATGACCTGTACGATTTGAAAATATTTTCCACAATTTTAATTTAATTCTCGACACCCGTGTAATCAATATTTTCATTTTTTTTTTTGAGAAAACAATATTTTCATTTTCATTAATATAGAAAAGTGGAGCTGCCTACACACATTGGAATTCGAGATTTACCTTAAATAAATGAAATCAGATGTAGCATTTCTAACTCTCATAGACCGGTAGGAGGAGCATAGCTGCAAATAAACAGAGCGGAGCCGAGTTCTGTCCAAATCGAGCCGAGCTTAATTTTTTTTAAAACCGAATTCGAGCCGAACCCGAGTTTACTCGCGAACAATCGAGCTGAGCCGAACTCGAGCCGAGTTCGAACAAAGTCGAGTTGTCTACTAATAGTTCGCATATATTTTTTAATCGACCAATCTTAAAGTATAATTTATAATTTTACAAGCTATATCGAGATCAAATACTAGTCTTATCTTATAATGATATACTCACACTAAAACTTTACACTTTGTTTCTTAGGTTACGATGTAAAATTCGGACTTTTGTCAATTATTCTATAAAAAATTAAGAAATTAAAAAAAAATCAAACACAAATTAAAACTATTAATATTTATAAGCGGGAGATAACTTTTTTCAATTTCCCCCAAATTAAATTACAAGTACTTCAATTCTGTCTATTTATTGCAATTTAAGTTTACAATTTCACTTTATCAAATTTCCGGGATAACTTTAAAACTCTCATCTACTTTACTCTATAATAAGTAAAATATATATATATATATATATATATATATAATATGTCTTAAAATTAGTGGAAAAAAATTGAAATTTTTATACAAGTGATTAGTAAAAATTTATTATTTTTAATATATATACACTTTATCCGAGCCGAGTCGGGTTAGCCGAGTCCGAGCTAAACGAGTCGAGCCCGAGCCGAACAGACAAAAAACTCGGCTCGGCTCGTTTACTCATCCGAGCTCATTTTTATGTTCAAGATCGGCTCGTTTAAGAAAACGAGCTGAATCGAGTTGACTTAAACGAGCCGAATTCAAGTTTTGTTCACGAACGGCCGTGTTCATTTGCAGCACTAAGTAGGAGTAATTTGCAAAGCCGCAATTATGTGTTACTTTTTCCATTTGTTTTACCGACAAATTAAATTTACAGATTATATACATTAGCATATGATAATAATATCGCAAACAAAAACTGTGGAAACGCTAGCAAACAAAGACTAAAGAGATTAGGTCACTCGTGGTTTGATTGGTCCAAGTTGGCAATTCAGATGCTACTGCCATGTCGTGCCAAAGATCTTGATCAGACTGAGTTGGGAAACCTCGTTTCTTCTTGATAATTATTGCTTAATTAATTAATTATCAATTCTCTTAAGATCCTATTTATTCCTTAATTACGTGCCAGCGCGTAAAACGCCAGTACCGGTTAATTTAATTAATCTTACAAAATCTAGTTGATATCTTCCTTTCAGTTTGTCGTTTCTTTCAGCTGTTTCCTTCTAATAGTGAAATGAGTTTACGAGATCATCAAAAACAAAATGACAAAATTGTTGCTAATAATTAATTCAGTGAGCACTTTCGGAACAAAAGAACAAATTGTCGCTAATAATATAAATAATTAAGTACAGATGTTCTCGTTTCAAAAAAAAAGGTACAGATGTTCTTAAATCTGCTGTAGAATCACATACTACAGTTGTAATGTGACACACCAATGAATAATTTGGTTTTGGAGAGGGATTCGTACCGTAATACAATATTGATCAAAAGCAATATATTATAATATTATTCCTAAATTTTTTATTAAAACTTGCATATTATTTAGAATTAATATTATTGCTATATATATTATGTATATTTTAGACAAAATTTTTGTATTATTATTTTAATAAAATTCTAATATAAATAGGAGATTATATTTAAATTGAATTTAATATAAATAGTATATTGTAAATTTTAATAGGGACTTAGATACTAAAAATATAATAATTTACCATAATTATATGGATACTAAAAATTACTAATTATCACGTAATAAGAATCTTACTTAGAAAATGTAAATTTTTGGAGACTCCATCTCTTGGCCTCTCCTTTCTTGCTAAAAAGATTCTAATCTGGAGGTTATCAGTCTTTTTGATCGATGAGACTCCCCATTTATACCATTTTCGCATTGTTATTTCTTTAATAAATGTCTTTTGTTGATTGATGAGGTCTTTCTTCCCACTAAGAAGTTTCTTTTCGATATTTTAAATTTTGTTTTTTGGTTGTATTAGTGTCCAGGATCGTGGATTTGTTGAAGTTGCATAAATACATTTTTATTGATAACTGATAAAGATTTACTTGGACACTTATGATTAAAACTTCACTGACAAATCTAATGACTAATATCTCTTCTGTTTATAATATATTCCAACAAAATACTACATTATCTTTACTGACGCGCGAGTAGTAATTATTGGATCGTAAAATTGAACAACTGTAAGTACTCGAACAAGATATTTTGAATACTAGTCTCAGTGATAGTTACTGGAATACAAGTCTAGTTTTATTTTCTGGAAACGAGATCGAATTATTGAAGGTTTACAAGTCCCACTGAGCTAGTAAATTACGGCCAGTCACCCTTGAACTGAAAACAATCAGAGTTTGCGTCCGTATTTACACAGAAAGATACTAAACCATTTTTTCTCCTTCTCCGTATAGGTTTTAGACTTTATAAATGTCATAGTACTTTAGGTTCAGAATAATTATCAGGTGAATATTTCAAAATGGTTCCAAAATATGGTGACAGGTTCTGGTTGGTATTCATATAATTACATAAAATGATCCTATACATTTACATCAATTTCACTAATTAAAATTTTATCAATTAAAATGGTCAAAATACTTATAATACATCATTTTGGAATTATTTTTCATATCCAATTTTAACTTCCACTACTCTTTAGACTTTTAGTTAATAACTAGCTTGTGAAAAACTACTTTTGTGATTAGTTTCAATATAATGACATTTTAATCCATTCAATAGATACTCGATCCATTTTAACCCGAATAAATTTCATGCAATTCAACCCTTTTCTTTTTGAAACCATTAAATTCAACTTTCACAAATCGGGTTTTGAGAAGCATTTTGAATTTCCATTCAAATTTCAGCTGAAATTCGACCCAAAAATGATATAAACACCACCAAATTTGATATTAGAAATAAACAATATTATTAATGAAATTGATTATAACATAATATAATTAACATTATTTGGTCGTATAAGTAAGTGAGTAACAGTAGTTTGTTTTCGAAATAAAAACAGTTTGAATCGAAATCTAATGAATTTGGATTTGGGTATTTGGATTTTTACTGAATCTTAGATTTGACGTTTTGTACTTCTCCAAAAAACAAAAAAATGATATTAATAATTTAACGTTTTGTCATCCCTAATTCCATTTTTTTTTTTTTTTAAATATCTAATCAATAGGACGAAGGCCCAACAAGTGAAAGCCCAATGATTTAAAGGTCCAATGGAAAGACAAGTCCACATAAAACAGGCAGCTGCATACACGAGGTTATAACATGATTTATTTCTTCATTTTCAGTAAGATATAAAGCAAACAAATGTTTAGCAAACTTTAGCTTTAATTAAATTTTTTAATAAAGCGCTCACTCAAGTGGAAAAGATTTATTATTTTGTCATTTTGATTCTAAGTTTGATTGCGGCTTACACTGAGATTTACTATAAGAGATAAAGATATATAAGTTTAAGAGTTATTAGCG
>PHNY01197518.1:318-14786 GCA_003724115.2 Anethum foeniculum | reverse complement strand
GGTATTCTTCTTTTCTTCTAATCTCTTATATATACACACACACACACACACACACATATATATATATATATTTCTTCTTCTCTTCTTTCTTCTTCGTCTTGTCTTCTTATATATATACATACACACACACACACACACACACACATATATATATATATATATATATATATATAACAATCATATATTTGGCAGTGTATCTAATGGAATCTGGAAAGAGCAATGATCGTCTANCTCATTTTATATAGTTAAACGTATAATCCGCCTAATGATCGTCTAGGCGGGCGCCTAACCGTCTAGACGGTTAGGCGGTACAGGGTCGTCTAGCCTCGTCTTTACGTCTTAACAAGTATGATAGATATATTAAATTATTATATCTATGTAATAGCAACAGTCCATGTGAAGTTCATTATTCTAGATTTAGGGTATAGAATAAAACACATAATATTTAATGCGATATGTGTGTTAGACTTTATATATATACAGGTCAAACCTTGGCGGTGTCCTAAGTTTTCATACTGTCTGTTTTTACTGGAGTCTCCCCTGCAATTTGCGTTCTTAGGTCATAGTCTAAATGCACCAAATTATCATTCTAACGGAGTTTTTTTTTCTAGCTTCTGTAGCTTGTTGCTATGAGACTGTATATAAAATATTACAACTGTTCCATTAAGATATTAAATATCAGACAGGCATGGACATTTGATCTCCTTTTAGTTTTTGAGGGATGCACATGAATATAATTTACATGTAGCATATATATCATTTCCTCACTTGGCACATCTTATGTTTCAAAGGTAACTCCAGAACATGTACCTCATGCTAAACATATATTTTTTAAACCTAGTAGCTGTCTGATTCCATTATAATGCTTAACACATACCCATTTCTTGAACCCCTTTATTTTTTTAAGCATGGCAAGAATATTGGACTTCAAGGCCCTCTAACCCCCCAGTACAAGGGAACTCGGTAATATTCTAAAGATCTACTTTGACAGGTTTTTTTCGGCCACCAGTGGAGAGGCCACCATCAATTCCTAGCGGTTTCCAACAACCTGCTGTTAATGCAATTCCGGCTGGACCCCCAATTCCAGGTGATATCTCTATGTAGGAAATATGTTCTACCTATCTTAAAGGTGATTCCGGCTACTCAAATTACTTCATATGTGCTTTATTTTTTTCTTGGGTTTTTTTCAGGCCATATTGGTTCCCAGATGATGCCTAGTAGGCCAGACTTGACTTCCCTTGGTTCCTGGAAGCCAGCTTAAGCCAACCTTTAGCTTTCTGGGGGATCTCTTGTAAGTTCCCAGTTCTTTAATGCTTCTTTTAGTTCTTTTGTAGTTCACTTGGCTTTGTGAGTCATATAGGGAGTTTAATATCCTCTTGCATGTTTTTCACTTGCATTTTCTTTTCCATTCATATTCTTGTCATTTCTACGAATATTATAGTTATTTAATTTATATTTCCAGTACTTCTGAGGGTTGGGGCTCAAGAAGTCAGCTCTTTTGTAATCATTCAATGATATATCTAGCAACAACGGAATGGAGATGTTACAAAGTTTTGAGGACCCTTGCAGGACTGACTGTATATTATGATTTTCCCCTGCAAATGATTCCTGAAGAGGTTACTTCAAAGTGTAAGCCCATGTTTTTCTTAGTCGAATACTAACGGTTGTAATTATATCAATCCCGAATTTTCTCATTGAACCTAAGTTATCGAAGAAACAGAACAACATTTTGCATTTTTGTTCCGATGCACTTTTTTAAAATGTTGAGCAAGGGCCGCTGTGTTTTGTTTTATAAAGTCTGCCATGGTATAGGAATTGGAATGTCTCTTGAGTTTTTTTTTAATTACATGGTTACTAAAGTGTCTTCTACTCTTTTTTAGTGTTATATTCGAGTGACAGGTATGGAAAACATGAAATCCAATCAGAGGTCTCTATTAAGAGTTAAATAATTGTTGTCACATTAGACATGGATTTGGACACATGTTCATAATCAGAGGTCTTGTCCGACTCGGTATTTCCTTTTTTTAGTTGGTAAAATTTCTTTCTTATATAATGAATTGTAGCTAGTACTCTAATTAATGTTTATTGTGAGCAAAATAAATCTGTAGCTAGTACTCTAATTAATGTTTATTGTGAGCAAAATAAATCTGTATAAGTGTATCACCCAAATGCAAGTATATGATGATATATAGTAAATGTATAGTAGTGTTAGTTTCTCACTTGTATACCATACCATATTAGCCACTTGAATACTATAATAATGTCACTAGTATAATAATATATAATGTCACTAGTATAATAATATAATGTCACTAGTATAATGATACTACTATAAACTTCGTATATAGCATGTATGAATTTAAGGTTAGAATAAATGCCGTCACGAATGGCTGCAAATCGTTATTAATGCCCGGATTTTCAGTTTTGTTGTCCGTCTTATCCAGATTTTTCAATTTTGTTGTCTTTTCCGGTAACCATCTTATTCCTAATTATATCAGTCTGCAGAGTGTATTATATCTTCCTATACTTCCTGGTCTAACTACCATTATAATTTTATTCAAGGATTGTAGATTTGTAAATGGAGCCTTGGCACTGGGCATAGCACTTGGAATCTTAATTTAGAGTGACTACTAAAAAAAAATAAAAAATTAACCACTGTAAAATTGGGATTGAGTTTAATTCACTCAAACAGGCATATATTTCTAGTCGTCCTTGTAATTAGGTCCTAAGCTCAGTCCAGTAACGGATAATTTGTGCTTTATCACCAAGTTTCAAGACTCAAATATCAGCTGAGGATCGAGTTCTAACACAAAATAAATCAGCTGCATACCACAATAACAGACCAGCTACAAATATATAAATCTTGACTTCCAGCTCAAATGACTAAAAGCCCAACCAATGTAGAATAAGCAAAGCATAAACTCTTGTAAATTAATAGCTTTATACATGTGTAAACATCATCCTTCCATTTCAGTTTAATAACAAATTGTATATAGCCAATCTATATTTGCCATCCACGCGACCTTTACAATATTTGGCTTGAATTGCAAATCTTGTAGGAAAACGTGGATCCTATAAACAACCAGAACTTACATAAATTATCATCCTAGGTTTTCATTATCCAAAAGTTTATTCCCCCTTCTGTGTTTTCCCTATATTCCTCTCTCTCTGTATAGTGATGGCCAGGCCAATGAATCATAAAACAAAAATTAAACTGTAATCGGATTTTTTTCTTAATAAAGAATCTTACTAATCAACTGCTGTTTTGTTCCTTCTCCCTGTTACTGGTTTTGGCAAGCCATCAAAGATGGGTCTTGCAACAGCTGCAGTGGATAACGCCTGAAACTCTTGCTTCAAGCTCCAATTCACTATTGGCCATATGGAGGAGCTATTATCCGAGTCCTGCAAACTTGGTGTACTGTATGATTTTTTCACTCCGGTCAGACTGTTGAGCAAAGAAAAATCTCCAACAGCTGCAGATACACAATCCTTCGTTGTTTCAACATCAGCTCCAGACACAGTCCTGGTGCCTGCTTTAGGTCTTAGTGCTAGACCTTTTCCAGCAAAAACCGAAAATCCATTGCTGTTGGGGTCCTCCTTAAGCGACTTTTCAGGGGCACAAGAAGTAAAGTCGGTTTCAGATTTCGGACGTCGCCTTGCTAAATTATCAGATTCTGGAACTGATACACCATCAGTTAGAACTCCATTTTCCAGCTTAAAACCATTAGCTATGCTATTACTCTTTTTATGAATACTTAAAAACGAAGTCATACAGGATGAGGGATTGTCAAATGGTCCATCCTCCAGGTAGTGAGATCCTCTTTGATAGACAGCCATTTCACGTCCTTTAGGACCATTTTCTTCATCTGGTGAATTAAGATGATAATAGCCTTGTAAACTGTGCATAGCTCGGGAAACTTCCCGCTTAGGAGATTGCAACTTCAGTGATTGCAAGGATTCAAATATATCAGAATGTCGTCGTCTAGGAGGCGTTCGTTCAGAACTTCTTGGCCTAAAAAACATTTTGAGAAGATAAGCCAAAAAAATACATAGAGGCATATACTTAATTCAGGGAGCACATTTAAATGATAACTCGGAATGTTATATAGCTGAACAGAAGAAAGCACATCATCAATGTTCCTTGTTCAGACAACACTCAGGAGACAAGATTAAAGTTGATACGGTCAAGGACAACGAACTTTCTAGGTGATTATTCTATTTTTGAGGTATGATTCAACATCAATGCCTTAAAACGCCTGTGAGTCTCAAAATGATCGTCTTTTTACCTCTATGTTTACAGTCTGCCACTAAATTCGGAGAAACTCTGTGATCAACATAATGTAACTGACTTGTAAGCATTTATTTGAAGTTTGTAAGAAATATTATGGCAGAGATGAGAAGATCCTTAATCTATAAAATTGCAAGGCGCCAACTTAAATTCATGCCTTGAAGTGTTTGTCAAACACGCTACAAGACATCATGGATGATATGCTGTCAGGATGGGCAGATGCCATATAAGAGAAGATAAAAAGAACCTAGCAGGTTCCCGGCCCTGCAGTTTATGGTTGCAAATTTTCGAGATAAAAAACAACGTTTCCTGTCATTCAGCATCTAACATGTTGCCAGTCCTCTCATACATGAGAACCTCCAGTCACACCTCATTGGGAACAAAACTGAATGATTTGCAAACTGAACTTTACTCTTATAAATATCTTTTATAATTCTGATGAAGGAATTGGAGATGCTTATGAAGCAACAGCCATTTCATGCAGAAGTGGAAGTGACAAGGGAGGTGAAAGAACTTGCTAGTTATTTTATTAGCATGACATTTTACTACTTATTATGTTTTAAGACTTCTGATTTGCTTATGATGTAATTGAGTTACAACTTAGTAAGTTTCTAATGACTTTATATGTATTGATAGTTTCGATATTGTAGGAACCTATTGCAAGCAAGTATTTACAATAACAAGTGCATTGCACGAGTTATTGTACACTTTTAACTAATTATCAAACTAAATATATATACATTATAATCATATGTTTAGAAAGAGATTATTTGCATATGTAGATAACAATCTACATATTATCTCTCGACCTCTTCATGTAATAACTTTTAATATTAACTTAAAACATACGTTATGCGCTTGTCAAGTATCGAACTCTAAACTTTTTACTAAGAAATAAGTATTATGGTCTTTTGTATTTGGTAAAAGATTAGAAACTTGACCTTTTTTAGTATAATTTTATGCTAAAAATATAAATACTAGATTTTACTGTTTTGTTGATTGAATTAAAACCCTAAAGCTTTGTTTTAAAGTAAATTGCATTTGGTGCACCAGAACTAGCAATTATGCACCATGCATACCTGAACTTTGCAAAAACAAGCTACTCACAAATTGCCATTACATTGCCTTAACTCCGTCAACTATCTTATACAAGTTCTGTACGAGAATTAGGTAAATAGCACTGTGTACCTAAATTACCATAATTGAGGATTGTACTTCGTGCACGCAAAAATAATTAACATACATTTTTTTTTGTATATTTATCATATATAGGTTGGGTCTAGTTCAAGACTGCGTAAATAAAATATGAATAATTATTTATTTATGAAAAATAAACACATGAGAATAACATGAAGCAAGGAAAATATAATGATGTGATAGATAGAAATATTAATTTTTAAATAACTGTAAGGACTAATTTGACTTTTTTAGAAAAATTAAAAAATAATGTATTACACCTTCACTGATATTATTATTATCACTAAAAAATAAAATAAAGAATGTTTCACATTAAATTAAAATAATAAAAATAAAGAACTTGTCCTTTTCCATCTTACTTTATGTACAATATAAATTCATTTTTTATTTTGCGAATAACATTTTTTAAATTTCTATTCAAAACAAGATTTGTGCAAGTGCATATATGAAATGACGGTTTTGCCCCAAAACAAATTCCGACCATCTACATGGCAGTACACAAATTGATTACTTTTGCAAAGTTCTGTCCACAGCAACTACTAGTTTAAGTACACGGTGCAGAATTTGCATATTTCAGATATAGAAGGTGCAATTTACGGTTTTATAACTAGAGCCAATAAAATAAATGTAGATTTTAATATATTGTTGATAGGATTCAAATCCTAGACATATGGTAGTACTTTAAATAAGATCCCTCTTATTATATGATATAATACAATGTAAATTAGGAAGTACAAATTTTTAAGTCACATTTTACATAAAAGCCACAGTTGACAGTCCAGATGCCAGACCGGGCACTGCATCACCATATAGTTGTCACCATATTGTTGTGCAGGTCCAAGCCAAGGCACCGTAACAAACAGCAAAATAACTAATAACTAATGTCTACAAGCCGCAACACTTACATAAATCACGACAGCCTAAATTGTACCAACCATTAATGCTACTATTAGCTTCATTCCCCACTACCATCAGATCACTACCATTTTCCATTATCACTTTATATCCTACGTACCATCCCCAAGGCATAAGCTTACAGTAGCATCCAAGTCCATCCTCTGCACCACCTATGTATAGGCCATTTCCTTGTCCTAAAATCCAGATCCATGCCCCTGGCCCCACCATCACCATTTACTCTATCCCGAATATTTAGAATTTTACATAATATGTCCATATACTTGCTATGCATATAATGGGAGCTGTCAAGTAAGGGTGCTTCTTGATTGCACATTTATAAGGCAACAAAATTAAGTAAAAAGGCATTTAAATTTAAGTCAACTCAAATACAGCAGAAAGAACATGAAGGAACAAAAAGCAGTATATCACAGATGAACTGAAAGATGCAAACTTTATCATACCTCTGTGCATCAGAGCCATTTGTCAAGATGGGAGATGGAGGATGCCTCCCTGGGGGTATCTGAAGAGTCTTTAGCGCAAACATTTGGACATCCGACACCAAATTATTTATCTTCTTAATGTCAGACACCTAATATATCATAGTATAATCAAAGTCAAGAACCGCAAGATGCAGAAAATAATAAGTAAATTATTCACCTATAGTGCTTAAGATTTAATAACTTCGCCACATAAATTACAATTAGAATAACAGAATCATCAAACAGCTTGCACGTACATAAATATATATACACGGTCAACTTAAAGTGTCTGTCTAAAAGTACATTTAAGAATATATTATATATCACATTAGCTAACAGTAATACCTCCACTCCATATTTGATAGCAACTCCGGCTAGCGTATCGAATCTGGAGACAGTGTGTTCAATGTAATTCGCACCGTGAGAAGAGAAAGGTGAGCAGGAAGAAACTGACAATGGAGAAGAAGAAAGCTTTGAAGACGACAGCGATGACGACGACGATGATGAGGTTAATGGCGACTCAAACACCCAAGGATCTCCAAATCCGTTGTTGTTTCTCCACTCCCTTTCCATTTGCACGTTTTTCAATGCAAACCCTGAAATATAATGTATGTAACCAATTACATGAGTCCTGTTATTAATTATACACGCTTAAAACAGTCATCAACATAGAGACTTTGCTGGAACTCATAGATATTTAGAGTATTGGAGTTACCATCCTGCTTTGTGTCACATACTCAAACAGTGTATGTCATATATAGACAAATATTATTAGCTTTCTATAGCTTATTAGTGTGTTTATAATAACACCAATTAAGCTCTACATATCATCCAAATTTTGTGAAAGTATCTACGTAAAGTATATCCAATATAATAAGCCTAAGAGTGTCTTATCCCAAGTACATGTTTTACACTTGACCACTACACTAAAATGCCAAGACAGTGATATATATATTTCGTAGTACTATTAGATGTGAAGGTTTTGATTCGTACATTTGATTTCAGAAAATGGCAAGAATAAAACAATTTGAACTAAAATTAAATAATTCTCTCACATAGATAATTGTTAAAATAGGCAATGACTTCTTGCGAGACATTACAGCTATTGGAATAGTTAGTACTAAAAACTCAAAACTGCAGTAGAATTTTCGCAACTGATAATAGCGAATATTTTAGATGCTATAACTCATTTGTTAATTTTTTTTGAAAACCCGTAAGGCCTAATGATTGAACTGTACTAGATTCAAAACAAAACAAACATACATAGAGGAATCTTTCACCCAAAGAATGACTACTAAATTACAAAATTCATAGATCAAACACACAATCATTACAAGTAGAAGTGGTAAGAGTCATAGCATATAGATATAGACACATCAAGTAGAATAAAATAGCAGAACTGAAACAAGTAAATTGTGAAATCATGTAGAAATATAAGCAGTAATACCTCTACTTCATTATAGGATCGCAACTCCAGCTTCCCAGCTCAATGTAAATTAAACCGGATAAGATGATGATAGTGGTGATTCAAAAGCCTATATGCAATATGTGTTTATATTATATATACAAGTGTGTGTGTGTGTGTGTGTGTTTGAGATCTAAAAAATGAGAGCATTAAATGAGAATAACGTTTGAGGATGGAGACACAGGCTAAGGATATACATACATAGGAGGAGGGGGGGATGGATAGATCTGTGTGTGTGGAGTTGTGGTTTATCTCGTGTCCCTTTGTTTGTGTGTGTGTGTATTAGACTCAAAACAGTGTGTCTGTCTTTTGTTATATGTATGTATGTTTGGTGAGTTTGAGTCGAGGACCAGAAAAGAGAAGTGCTTATTATTCTCAGATTCTCATTGCCTGTCGGTCATCCGTTTTTTTACTTGCCTTTTCTTTTTTTCTTTTTTTTTTTTTTAATCCATGATTATTGCTTAGCTTCGTCTACTTTTATTTTCTGTTTACCAGTGTTATAATAAGAATTGATAGGTGCAGGGCGGAGATGTTCAAAAGATCCAAAATTCGAAATCCAGTCCGATCCGGAAAAAAATTCGAAAATTCCTATCTGAAAAAATGTTTGGCCCGGTTTGGCTCAGGTCACGGGTCTTAAGTGGACCTCATTTTTTTTTGGAAAATTCTGCCCGGCCCGAAACCTGAAAAATTTGGATAAAAGTCGAATTAAAAAAACCCGGATAAAAGCCCGGTTCGTCCTGGATAAAAACCAAGGCTTTTTAAAAAGCCGGATAAAAAATAATTGTTCTTTATATAAAATTTATAAATAAACAATATCCTATCTTATCATATCCTATCCTATATTATAATACCCGAGTGTACCTAGGTATGCGGTTAACCAAACAAAATCAGGAATTATTTTAGAACCAATCAGAATTCAGGAATTAAATTCTGACCAATTATAATAAGATTAAAACTTCCCTTATTCTTCTTTATAATACTTAGTTAACACTATTGAGTTAGCCAATCACGTACATATTCTTCATTACTTATAATATCATATTTATATACATATTCTTCCTTCCTTATAATATCATATTACAAATCTCCTATTTTCATACATATTCTTCCTTACTTATAATATCTTAATTAGGTATGCAGTTAACCAATCAGAAAATTTAAAATAATTTTAGACTAATAAAAGAGAACTACTAAATTTTAGACTAATCATATTATATTAATAATTTCCTTATTTATCATTTCTATCCAATTACACTAACCATAATTAGTTAATAATTCTAATCTAAATATAATAGTTATTTAATTTAACTTATTCATATATTATTACATATATTATGAACCGAGGATGATGAAAACTTAAATCGTTATTCTATTATTTTTTGTCAAAATCGCTTTTCTTTTGATTCTTTTACAACCAATCACATCTCATTCCTAAATTTTAGACCAATCATATCATATTAAAGTTTTTCCTTATATTACAATTCTCATATCACTCTACTAACCACGGTAGTTAACAATTCTAATCTAAATACATTAATTACTTTATTTAACGTATCTGTAATATTACATATTTTTGTAAATTGTTTAAAATATAAAAAAATATTTTTTAATAAAGTACCCTTCTAATTTAAATCAATCACGACTTACAGAGTGATTTCATAAATATTAATCAATCAATCAAGAATACTATTATATATTACAAATTAATTTTCATAAATATACATTAGATACAATAAAAAATTACTACTAATAATTAGTCATATTATTCTATTAAGTCATATATATCATATCAATAATTATTAACTAATTAAAATATTAATATAATAATAATTCAATTTAGCTTATCTGTAAATCATATATTATTTTAAGTGATAATATTTTAACCAATTAATTTCTATTTTAATTTCAAATTAACCAAAATTATAATATCATGTATTATGAATGCAATACATACTTAAAATTTTAAACATTTGTTCACTAATCACATAAATATTTTGTATTTACTTTACTCATATACAATTTTAGTGGTCCGTAAATATTTTTGGTTGATTTAATATATTAAAAATATAATTTATATTATAACAACATAATATAAAATATTAATTTAGTTATTTTCACTTGCACATATCAATATATTTCATTTATTTAATGTTAACTTAAAATTTTATTTAAATGCATTTTAAAATCAACAAATGATAGTTAAAAAGAACAATCCAGTAATTTGAAATATTAAGATTAATGTTAGAGTTATGCATTATAATATTTTACTTACAATTATTTTTTAAATAGAGTAGTAATTAACGGGGAAAAAAAAGTCAAAGTAACACAACATTAATCTCTATAATGATGTTCAATCACAAGTCACGACTAACTGAGGGGCCGTTTGGAATTTCTAAAGAATATTCTCTATCTATGCTGTTTTATCAAAAGACCAAGGTTCGAATCCTCCTCATAACAACAATGTTAAAAATATTATCTATTTAGGTAATACAATAAAAAATACAAGTTCGAATTCTCTGAACAACGATTTTAAAATTTAGCCTAATTTTAAGATAAATACAGCTCACGAATTCAACAAAAAGAGGTCTAACAAACTATGACGCGTTCATAGTTTATACTATATAAATGTTAATGTGTGTGTGTATATATATATATAATTATAAAAACAAGATTAAGCTCGCCAGTGCTTTGCACGTGTTATAAGCTAGTACAAATAATAAAAGTAATATATAGTAGAAAAGAAACTGAGAATGACTCTAAGAAAGTGGAAAGTTAACAAACCTAATTTTCAGTTATCAACACAAATATGTGAAATAATCATGTTTCACTTTTTTTTGCCAAACAGATAGTGAGAATGCAAATTGGGCTTTCAGCCCGTTTAAGCCGAAAGCTTAAGTGCCCAAACATGCACTCAGTCGATACACATTCAGTCACATCAAATTTTACATAACAAGTTTTAAAGTATAAGTTGTTTTATAATATTAGACATGATATTTGAGATTTTGTATTCTTACACGATTTAATGAATTCATCACCGTCCAAAAGTATTATAATATGGTTAATATTGTCAAATATTAGTAACATGGAATCAACATATATAATCAATTAAAAAGTATTAAATAAAAATAAAATTATAAAATCTGAACGGTAAGCAATCGGCTAGACACATGTGTTTAAATCTAAAAAAAAATGAAACTTATCTGAATTTTATTTTTTGGTAGTAGGTTATGTTGTGCTGTTGAATTTAAAATTATAAATAACAAAATCTTTTTTTATTTTAATAAGAACTTTACCTTTTTTATTAATTTGAATATTTTTCTTCATTGTAAGTTTATTTATTTAGTAAATTTTAGAGAAAAAATGATATTTATTTATTACTGTAATTCTTGAAATTATATATAAATTTATAAAAGTGCACTCTTTAAAATTTATACTTTATAAGTGTGCAATTTAAGATTTATTTTTTGATACCGGTATAATACATAAGTTAGTTATGCACAATGTTTCAAAATTAAGATATTAATCTTATTAATATAATTCATATAAATGAGGGTAATGATAGAAGTCTTTTTCACTTATTTTTTAATTATATGTTACCCATGATAACTTTTGGTGATGATTTTGGCTCTTAATGAAAATGTCTATTATGTGTGGTCACTCGTTTTCCTTTTAAATTTTCCGAAGGTATAATATAAAAATTATTTAATAATAATAACGTGTATATGTATGTTTTGGATACGTGAATATTATATAAACATGTTGGATATATGTGTCCTCATATCTCTTATAAGCCACCAACAATCTACACATTCACTAGCTACATGGGCAACTACATTCATCCTGGAAATGCATGGACTATCTATAGGGCTGTAAACGAGTCGAGCCGAGTCGAACACTGGCAGGCTCGAGTTTGAGTATGACAAAATAGTTCGGGTACGAGCTCGACTTATCCATAGTTTACAAGTTCGAAGTTCGGTTTGACAAAAATTAGATAAGTTCGAGTTCTCCTCGAAAGCTCAAATCTATTTTGCAAAATATTAAGAAAACCTCGAATGGATAAGTTCGAATCGATTTTGACCCAATTAAATATGTAAAAATATATTATATAATAATATATAAATAGCATAAAAGTACTTATACTAATATATGTTCAATTAGGCTCACGAGCCTCATGAACCGAGTAATTTGAAATCGAGCTCGGCTCGATGAACTATTCGAATATTTGATGAGCCGACCTCGAGCAGCTCATGAACCATTTGGGTCAGTTACACCATTTATCAATAGTAGCACTAAACAAGTACGCAAGGAAAACATTACTAACTTACACGCAATTGCCAAAAGCTTGCTCAGTTCTGACAACGCATATTCGGATACGCCGTACTAACCACATGGCTATCTAGATGGGAAATTAAGCGCATTCGTACCAAACATTGGTATGGGAAGGCATGGGTGGAGAGGGTGCTGAAAAACGCGTGGATGTGAAGTGTAATCGATATACACATATCTATGTCGGTGTAGGCGTACATGTATCCACGAGTAGTGTGAACCTATCGCTTACGTATACCTTTGATTAGTTCGACAAAGAGAGACATGAGTGTTATTGGCACAAATTTTTTACTCAGGATTAAAACACACATGTATGACAAATGGTGTTGATGAGTATATAAGAATACTTTTAAAAATAGAATATCGAGCCTCTATATGGATAATAGACATTTAATGATTTTGTGTTAAATATAATAAATATAATTTCTTTTATATTTTAAAATATAATCATTCGGTGCGTAGCACGGGTAAAATGCTAGTATTAATAAATTTTTAAGCATTATATTATACAATTAGAAGTAATTATGGTATATTTGGTTGGTTTGTCGATTTTTTACAGTATATAACAATCGTTATAGCTTTTAGATTAAAAAACCATTGAATGTAATATTAAAGAATGAGAATCGTTGAATGAAATATTAAAGAATATTATTTGTTTCGGTATCTAAACTACTCTCTCTCATAATTCGATATTATTTTCTTAGGTACCTAAACAACTCACAGATCGAGCCACAAAATATAAAATAATATTTAATATATAAATAAAAAAGGTCCGGATAAAAGCCCGGTCCGTCCCGGCCCGCGGGCCTAAAACGGGCCTCATATTTTAGAGGAAGCCGGGCCCGGCCAGGTCGATTTTTAAAAAAGCTCGGCCTGATCCGTTTCTAAAAAAATTGGGATTTTCAAAGCCGGGATAAAACTCGGCCCGATGGGCTTTTTGTGCATCTCTAATGCAGGGTAATCAAAAATTAGCTAAAATGATTAATCAAATCATTATTTTAAATTATTTTAATATTGTTTATATATAAATATTAAGATACATAGTTATTTTATTATTTTGATTATATATATAATTATTATATATATTTATATAAAATACTTTAGATATACAACATTATTAAGATATATTTAAGATATAACTTGTAAATTGAGATCAATTTGAGATGAAGAATGAATTAATAGTAATTATGTATACTAGATTATTGCCCGTGCAATGCACGGGTTGTACGAATTTCTTTATTCGTGTATTTTTTGATAATTATAATAATATTTTTAAAAATCTAGAACATTGTAATATTTCATGTAAAATCGTAAGAATACGAACTATATAAAAGAATCATGTGTCGTTTAATTTATTTTGGCTCTATCTTTGAGTTCTAGAAATCAGATTTTGACGATTTTACAATACACACGAAACTCACGAAATATTCTTTAATTCAGTGATGATTTAAAAAGTATTATTTATGTAAAATTTTCTGGAAACCGAAGAGAAAAAATAATTACGAATTTTGTATTAAGTAGTCTATTCAATTTAGGATGTCTACTTAACTAATCTATTCAATTTAGAAGACCCACTTAGTTTTGGTTTAGATTATGAAGATAGAATATTCCCTTATTTCAGATCCAACGGCTATCATCTATTTAAATCAAGATCTAACGGTCCTTATTACATTGGTAGTACATGACCAAATATTTGGATAAGATCCCTCTTATGCATATTATATTACTAGCTTAGAACCCGTGCGATGCACGGGTTTTTTTTCAATATTATATGACTTTTTAATATAATTTTAATTAAATTGATAGTGCATTTTAT
>PHNY01197490.1:6514-22788 GCA_003724115.2 Anethum foeniculum | reverse complement strand
CTAAATACACTTTTGGATTGTAATAACTTATGGTTTATAGAAGTGCCTGTGTTCATACTATAACCTGTGATCGATCCATATGCATGCAGGGGTCATATTTACTATTTTATTCCATTGCGCAGATTATATTATTATTTTTCAGTTAGTGACTCCCAAATCTAGACCCCGGATTTGAGGGCGTCACATTTAACTTCATTAGATTTGTCTCTGGAGGGATAAAGAGCTCTGTAGCTGAAAGTGAAGAGAAGAAGATTGAAGAATAAGAAAAAGTGCCAACTTGGGTGGAATACTATCAGAAGATGAAACATGTGAAGACACATACCAGGGGAGGTGTTGGTCATCCTAAAATGGAAGTGCTATATCCTGAGCTTCATGATGCAAATTCACTCATAGACAAGGCTGGAGAAAGTGTTACTGCTAGACATCTTGAGAATCTTGAAGCTGTCAAAGTTGTGCTTGATAATTTTGATGGTGCAGTGGCTAAAGAGAAAATTCTATATTTTATGAAAGATGGTGAGGTGAAAGCTTTGTCTTTGCAGCAACTCTTAATGAAGTCAGTAGCAGTGTTGAAGTATATACATTATCTCATCAGGGTTGAAAATCAAGTCACCAGGATTAGGTCATCAATGATTCTTAATACTATCAGGAAAAGAACTCTGAGTAGAGCTTCTAAGTATGATGGTGATTATATTCCTATGTATCTGGACTACAATGATCAGGAGATAGAGATGAAGAAGGATGTTGCAGTTTTCAGGACTTTTCTTAACAACCCACAGTTAACTTTTAGTCCTGATCATGTTGATGTGGGTTGCAGTTATATAATGCTTGGTGATCTTGAGATTAATACAAGTTCCATTTTCAATCTAAGATCAGCCATTTATCAGTTGGGAGAAGACACTGATGAAAAGAGAGATCTGAAGAAGAAGTTGATCAAGATCCTACAAGACAAAGAGGATGAAAGACTTAAAAGATTTCTGAGCACAAATATTTTTATAACACCCCAGTCCCACATCGATAAGATTTGGGACTTCTGTTCAGTTTATATGGCAAAGTACTACTACTATGTGCACCAAATCATGATCTTTTGTGGGCCTGTGGTGGGCTTGTTGTTTACCCAAGTTGGCTGCATTTGGGCTAGTAGGCTTCGGCTTATTTCGGACTCGGAGTCGGGACTTGATCCGGTTTTTGAAAAAGGCTCGGGATTTGACCCGGGTTGTCACATATGGTTTCAGAGCCGACTCTCAAAAGCTTGATGCGTCAAGTTGCCTGAGGTGGGGACACGAAGGCTGGTGGTATTATCCCACAATGGCAAGAGGTCCGCAAGTGGGGTCACGAAGCCAGCCGGTATTATCTACCAATGGCTAGAGATGTACGATCCTGGACCTATAGGCTATCCGTTCAGGCCTGACAAGAACGTCAGGAGTTTAAGTGGGGGAGTTTGTAACACCCCAGTCCCACATCGATAAGATTTGGGACTTCTGTTCAGTTTATAAGGTAAAGAACTACTACTATGTGCACCATTAAATCATGATCTTTTGGGAGCCTGTGGTGGGCTTGTTGTTTACCCAAGTTGGCTGCATTTGGGCCAGTAGGCTTCGGCTTATTTCGGACTCAGAGTCGGGACTTGATCCGGTTTTCGAAAAAGGCTCGGGATTTGACCCGGGTTGTCACAATTTTCTATCTTGAGATTCAGGATTGAATTTTATGCATTAAGTCTGTTTTATTCTCTGTACATTTTGTATTTTGTTTTAGCATCATTGAGAATGAATTTGTGCTTTATTTCTCAAAGCATAAATTGGGGGAGATTGTTAAATACTGATTCTCTATGATCAGAAGAAGCTCGGGATGACTGGTCAGGATTTGAGTGCTGACGTCATCAGTATTTGCTATGTCATCAGTACTTGACAAGGCATCAAGATTTGAAGACCATCAGGAAATGAAGCCCAGTCAGGATTTGAAGATCAATTTTGTTCCTTAATTTAAGGAATAGATTACTGTTGGTGCCTGAGTTATAGGATCTTGTCAAATCAATTTAGGATATGTATTATTTGCAGTTTTAATTTGATTGAGTATATCCTAGATTGATTTTGTAATTGTGTAGTATATAAATATAGCATAGGTTATCACATTAAGAAAATCACTCGAGTATTATTTGACCTGGTAGCTCTCAAGAACATCAGTATTTCTTGAGAGAGTTTTGTAACAGTTTTTATCAGTAATACAAAAACTGTTATATTTTATAGTTGTTCGAATTATCTACACAATTGTATCCAACCCCCTTAAAAAATTATGCTTTACTAGGCAACAGATACGCTTTCTTAGAATACGTATCCCTTCATACGCATTCTTAGAATACGTATCCCTTGAAATTCATGTCTCACATGCGCATCCCGTTGTTAATTTGGGTCATGTCTTTCTGTGGGGGGGGGGGCATCTTATGCCATGTCTTCTTAGAGGTGGGCATATAAAGCCTTCTCCCTTTGTAGAATGTGGTCATAGGTATTTAGTGGTGTTTTCAATTATGAATCGTGTTAACAAGAAAAATGCATATAGTTAAAATAAATGTAACCCATATTTTGATATTTTTGATTTGATAAATCAATTCACAAATTTATCATGACTAGAATAAATTATAATTCTCAAGTATAAGTCTCGTGTAAATAAAATCACTGAATCATATATTATTTCGACTACTTTACAAATTATGTGATCAAATATGTTATTTATTTAAAATTATTGCTTGATTTTTATTATATATTATGTATTCAATATATGATTAGTATTATTTTTTTATGTATAGTGCATAGTATATATAAATTTATCACTTACTATTTTGTAATGTACTAAACCAAAAGTATCATGGAAACAGTCTTATTTTCTTTTCAGGTTTCAACAGAATATATGACATATATTTAATTTGATCTATATGAACTTTAAGAATACGTGACTTCGTGATATGTATTTAAATATATTATTAAATTTAAATTTAAAATTAAATTTTAATTTTAGCTTCATAAAATAAAAATTATAAAGTTATATTTACTGAATGCTGGTACGTACAAAAATTATATACATATACATCATTTATTGTTTGATTAGTTTATTACTACCACAAAACATCGTGCTTGGTTATATATTTTCATTCTATTTGATAAAGAGAACAAAATCATATTTAGGTTTCGTGTTTGTACATTTTGTTCTGATGATACTGGTGTCATTGCAATAACGTTGGAAGATTATGCAATTCGTCTTCTTGTCAACAAGCATGTCTTTGAGTTAGAGTTGACCGTGACACAGGTTTACATTTTTAAAAAATTGGTTTTTATACTTATAATTTTGTTCAAAAGTAGATTTAAACAAAATGTAATTCCAATTTCAAAGGTTGGAGAAGGAGTAAAATTTTCACCTTTGCTTTCTACATTTGTTGGTAAAGATTACACAACCACTCTTGAAATATCAAAGGAAAACATGTACGGAGCATGTTAAGTTTACAAAGCTGTTGACATTGTAAAAGGTGTGGACTTGTTAGATATTAATTTTCCTTTGAGTGAGCTCTCTGGTGAATCAGGTGATAGTAGTGGTACAATGGTAAGCACGCAAAAAATCAATACTTACCAACAATGTAAACTACATTACTGCAAGTTATCTACATGTCAATGACTTTTATCTTTTTTTTTGTGATATATTATATAAGACAGGAAACAGATGTTGCCAGAACTTACGCATATGATGAGAGTCCTAATACGAAAAAGTGTACCAACAAATTAAAAGTTTCGCAAGATGATTTTGAGTGACAATTCTGAAGCTTTCCCTTAACAACCATAAGAAGATTAAACCAAGAAAATCAAGAAGAATGTTGTTGACAAAACTAAGTCTGAGTAGTTTGATCCTTTACTTTAACTTTCAAAATTTGTGTATCAAAGAAAATATTTTCTTGGTATATCCAAATCATGGAATTTATTTTATGCTTATCTAATTAAAACAAACTTTTGTTCAATTTGTTGTTTTATTTTTTATCATCCAATAATGTCTATATAACAAAGCATTAAATTATTAAAATTCACACTAACGGGTATATTATGAAATTCATATTATGGAACGTTGTGTTTGGTTTATTTAATTAAAAATCAAATAAGTTAAAAATTTGATTGTTTGTTTTAAATGCACCAATCACGTGTGTAAAGGGAAAAATTAAAAATTTCAATTTAACAGAGGTAAAATGAGTAATGTATTTATACACCACAAAATAAATCATAACCAGGAGACCCCATGTCACAAGATCCTTGGAAAAGTTATTGAGTCACCATACAATTTATTTACGACAACTGATCCACATCCAGGAAATATAATAAAGTATGTCTCAACCATTTCTACTATCATCTGTCACATAACAAATAAACTTGTCATAATCATAACATTATTCAAATATACGTGCAGCGTACTAATACATCGATAATCGAGTAGAAATTAATTATTCTTAAATAAAAAATTTGTGATATATGAAACACAACAAATTTACAGTAGAAGACGAGTCGACTCAAAATCACTCTAAATTCGTTGAATTGGACCGTTTATGTGTAAAGTGTAAACTTTTAAGTAGAGGAACATCACAAAACCTTTTGTATGATTTTAACTACTTCAGGTGAAGTAAAAGAAAATCAATATCTGATTTTGATTCAGACATTTTAATCCCCATCTTAAGCTGTGACACATCAACATCGTCACTTAATAGTTCGTTACTACTCATACTGATTCTTCGAAATCTAAATTATTAAACAAATTACTGGTTTCTATGGTAGGGATTAAGATTGAAACAACCAAAATGGAGTGTGTTAATGAAAATGAGGGTTAAACAAATCAAGATTAATGTCCATGGGTATATATAAGATGTCCAGTAGACGATTAGTAGGAGATAAATCGGATCCTAGGATAAACACGATAAGGATAAGCTCTGACTTCTTAGACTTTCATATAAAGAATTAAGATAAAAGATTTTAGTTATACAATATCTTTGGTAAATGAATGAGTTAGGATCAATTTCCTTCCGGACTGGGTGATTTGTACAGCCAGCATGATCTTTTCATAAAATAATTACTATCTTTTCCTTTCAAATTTCAGTTTTCTATATATGAACAGAATAATCGATTCAGATTACAAATGGATCATTGAAAGATTGAGTCTAGGACTTGGTTGGTTGAAGACTTGTGAGGGAGAAAAATCAGTATGCGGCAGAATAATTATATTTTACATAATTAACTTTATGAGCCGTAAGAATTAATTAATAATAATTGTTTCTGATTACATTAAATAATAATAATTGATTCCAGGTTGGTCAGCAAATAAAAGAGAAATATACGGGATTCCAAAATTTTTGTGAAAGTTATTTTCAAATGTTCATGTCATGATAAGTAATCTTTAAAAAATAATAGACCCTCATACATTATTATACACACAAAAATAAAAAATCTGTGTCTCTTAATGACTGATCATAATAAAGATACAATTTATCATAATAGAGATATTAAATCAGATAGATACTGTGTTCACATCAACCAATTGGAAGACTTTTTGAAATCAAACCTAAAAAATGGGTCGACAAGAGATATACTCTTTCCACTTGAGCTATCTCATCGCGCTCTTTTGGAAACATTTTTGTTTCTTGAGAAAAAATTCAAAAAATGAAGGTAAAATGAGAGATATAAATAATGATTTCCCTTTAATCAGTAATCAATTGCATGATGCCTAAAACAGTAATTTACAACTAAAAGAACGAGGGAATAAAATGGAGTGCTACAAAAAGCAAATTACTAGTACAACCAGTCACTTGGTACCCTGTCCTGGACTGGAAAAAATTATCACTAGTTATTTTTTACCCAAACATAACTACAACAAGATGGAGCATTCTCAAAGACAATTCTTTAAATGATCATTTCGAATAAACCTCAGGAGCACAACTAGTAATTAGGCATATCAGCACAGGTTTCAAGCACCTTGCTCTTGTTATGTCTTTAAAACATTTTTCATATTTATATTTCTTTACACACATAGATTTGCTTTGGCAGTTAATTTTGTAATGCGCAATACGACTGAAAGATTGTTCATTCATTAACTATGCATAAGATTAAATAACATACGTTTTAACAATGATACTTACATTAGTACCACTACGATTTCAGTCCTCTTCATATGAAATATAATCTAGAAAATATGCATAGTAACATTTAAGGTAACAAAGAAACTTCAAACAACTTTTTAGGCTGACTAACATATTAAAATTTAAGACGTTGTCCAGTGCTGAAAGTATTGTCACTGAAAAAGTCTCCCCACCCTTGGCGAAATTTGAACTGTCTTCCCACTGGATTTACTTTTACGCGCCATTGTTCATCTCCATAAACGATAGACACCATTGTTCCGTTTCTTAGATTTTCACGGAATATTTCAAAATAACCAGGACAATACTACAACAAATTAAAACATTATATAATAACATATGAGGACATATACATTTTAATATTATCAATAACATTAGCCCAATTGGCGTTGATACCGACCACTCAATGAGATTTTTGATCAAAATGAGAGCTTCTCAATGTTACAATGAAATTATCTCTGCCATTACTTGATTTGTGTTCCACATTTTTGTTATTCTCGATCTCGGAGCCATCATCAACTTTAAAAAATAATGATCAATACTATTCAAAATTATCACTAGACACAATGTATATGAAAAATTAAATTAAAAAATAGAAAAAAATTTACCTTCCATCATAGGCCCATCTTATTAATTCTCAATTCAATTTCTTCACCATGACCATTATCATTTGTTGCACCATCCTCGCCTATTTATAATAATATTGAACATGGTAATACTGTAATATGGTAGTTTCACATATGGAATAAGAATTATAAAGGTGCATGCATGTGAAGCATTTTAAAGGCATGAATATACCTGCTTCATTTTCTGTTACTACCACATCCTTTAATAATAGTCTTTTACATATCTCACTCTGAATATCAACTCCATTGATTGAGAAGATGGACATATAAAATAAACATGTATAATATCAAGGTTGTTCAAAGAAAGGATATGGTAGCTACTGAGTATCCAACAGTCGTCATCGTATCTAGCTGCAATATACTTTGTACTGCTAATGAATCTGAACCATTGATATGCAGTTTTCCAGCAACAAATATTTATATAACCCAAATATGACAACAGCTATTGAATTGGGAAAAAGGTAAATTACATATACCCAAATACAAAAGAATACTTCAACAATCATCTATCACTAACTTTTAAATTATTGCTTTTTTTAACAGGTACGTTACCCAATAACAAACATCGATAGGCGTTCAAGTTTTTAACAATAGACGAAATTATGTATTTTTATAATCAACAACACGCATCAAAATTTACTAATATACATTTTATTTACTTGTATCATTGAAATTATAAATGATGTATATTAACTAATTTTAACTTTTCTTCTTGGTTGTACGGTAACATGATTCATCATGTTATAATCAATAATATGCATAAAATCAAATTATGGGTTTCTCCGTAAACCGTCAAGTTATATCAACAAAACCTATCAACAAAATAAAAATTAACATGAAGTACATCTAAATTCATATTTACAAATTGAAAGAAAACTGATGCTTAAACAGCCTGCGGCAGCGGGCACTATCCTAGTTGGTATATGAACGCTTAGAGCGAGATATGAAGATATAATTGATTCGAATTCGACTTGAATTGTTGGAAATAACTTTATATACAAATATTATCTGATCAATAACATATTTCACTTAAAATTATCATATTATTTAACATAGTGTGCGAAAATATGCATGATTCAAAAGCTAAAATATTCATACAGAAATATAACTAAATACGAACTGGTTGATTTCTGATATTTAATTGAGAAGAGAATAATACAAGATGAGATACTGTATGAGATGACAATGTATAACGAAGGAACAAAAGATGCAACGAATTTCGATAAACCAGAAGAGAAGATCCTAATAATATCATCAATATTGATGGTAAAGTCCAAACAAAAGCCTTTGATTTATAACGGTCTCAAAGATATTGAAAATAACCATGAGAAATAATATACAAGCACATCCTAATGCCAAACTAGGTTTTGTATTCATCGAATACACATCCAGTAAGTTCACAAGCTTTCATATATCGACTTTTATTCACAATATTATTCCCAATGTATAATTAGAGGGCAATCTTAATATGTTTACCACACGATATAAATACGGTGGAATAACCCTAACGGATCTAAGTACTAGGCCCAAAACAATTGGGCTGTAAATGAATAAACCAACTGAATAAAGCTATATGTGTAATATATATATAATATCGTGACTCATATCTATCACCAAATTCCACTTGCTAGAAATTTATAAGCTATCTCGAACAGAGTTATTGTTGTTCAACTTATTTCAAGCCTCCTACTTGGTTTTGCCTAACAACTGAGAAAGTGGCTTGTTTGTAACTCTGAGACGGTGATAGACACCCGATTCGACTATAATTCCTACAAAAGGTCCAACAAAGTACACCTACAGTGATTTATATTCCTGCATAACAACAGATGGTCCGAAGCTCCTGGCCGGGTTCATGGAAGCTCCTAAAATCGGCCTGTTAATCAAATCAAACATTCTTGTCATATTCAAATACTAAAATTTTAGCCTACAAGCTGCAAATACTGGTTAAAAATCACTAGTTGTGCAATTAGAAAAATCTCCATAATATAACTTATACAAAAAATAAATCACAATACACATATCATCATTACAATATCATAGAGATCTAGGATAAATTAGTCTGGTATGAATGACCACCTCACTAACTATACAGGCTGAGATTAGAAAATTACCCAACCACTAAGACGTTTAGCATTATAGTCATGCTAACAACTACACTAGTAAAATGTCTAAGCTAAACAAGAAATGAAGAACATGAACTTCAACTAATTTCTTATCATCTACAGAGGAGAATAACATATAGTAGAGTATAGAGTTTATAAAACAAATCCCCATGTCATCGATTGCTAAATTATAAATGACGAACATAAAGAGATAAGATATGATGATCTCAATGAACAAAGACTATGCATCAGATTCGAATGGAAGGGTTCCAAAGTAAGATTTCTTATTTACATCAAAGAACAGTGCAAGGGTTCTGCTGGCCAAGATCGAGCCTAGATAAAATTTAAAATAATAGTATAACATGAAAAATTATTAAAATTATTCAAATATGTTTGTATAACAAAACATTAAATTATTGAAATTCACACTAACGGGTTATATTATGAAATTCATATTATGGAACGTTGTATCTGGCTTATTTAATTAAAAATAAATTAAGTTATAAATTTGGTTGTTTGTTTTAAATGCACCAATCATGTGAGTATAGGGAAAAATAATTTTTTTTTAATTTAACAGAGGGAAAATGAGTAAAGTATTTATGTAAGAATAGAAACTGTGACCATTGTTTACACGTTACAATATAAAATCCACTAAGATTTAACAATTAAATAATTATATACACAATGATACTATATAAAAAACCAAGATGTTGATAACGTCAAATCAATTCGAAAGTAATTCACCTTCTCAATATGTTTAAGTTGCTAACAGTAATATTCCCACCAAATATTTGCTTTTTGCATCAATAAGCTAGAGAAAAAGATAAGAAAGATACTTAGCAAAATCTACATGGCCCTAACCAAGTTCAATTGTTTGAGAGATGTCTGTTCTGGTAGCTTTAATTGGAATGTGAAAGTAAGGATTATTCATCTTTTGAGAGGATTTTTAAACGAAGGTGAAAGTTTCAAGGGTTTCAATGTTTTGTTGTTAGACGACAAGGTATTATTATTCATCCATCCTCATTCAAATAATGCTTTAACTTATATTTGTTTCATACTAACAAGATACTTTCGGCCAAACTAGCAAAAAAAAAGATACTTTTGGCCAAAACTTTAGATTACATGCTTTTGTAAATGGTGTACTAGCCGGTAAAATTGGAGACAAAATGACTGTTGGAAAGATAGTGAAGTTATCAAATTTTACAGTTAAAGATTACAAGGCATATGAGAAGTTTAGACCAATTATCGCTGAAAAAAAAAATAATGTTCACAAACTTCACACATATTGAAATCGTCGATGAAGAGGATACTATGATAGGGAAATATTTGTTTGATTTCTACGATCTTGGTGATTTGAAAGATATTACAAATGACAAAACTTATCTAACTGGTATTTTTTTCATCTTTATATAATCTTGGTGATTTACCATATGAAAATTCTTATAACATATGTGTATTTACAGATGTTATTGGCATAATTGAGAAGGATTTCCCGTTAAGTACAGTCCAAAAAAGACATGAAAAGTTCCGTCACAGATTAAGTATAAAATTATTAATGGAAGGTAAATTGATTCACATTTTCAGCTTTAATAATATAATTCTGCACTAATGATTTAACATTATGCTATTTTCAATAAAAAAAATGTTCAAAGAATGTAACTTTCTGGGATACCCTTGATGAAGAATTTGCCGCCGCTTTAACATATGTGGTAGAATTCCACCTATTGTTATCATCACAAGTGCTAAATTAACATCTTAGCAATGTATGTTTTACATAATTATTGTATATATTTTAAAATTTAGCATTAATTATGAACAATTTTTTTTATTTTTTCATACTATACAACAGTTATAATCAATATAGGCAACGTTACAGCGGCACATTTCTACATCAACTATAATCACCACAGTGTTCTTGAGATGAAAAATATGTACGACCTTATACTTCAATCTATGTTGACTATGTTTCGCTAAAGCTTTAACACTTTTTTCAAATGGCTTCAAATTATATACAATGTATATAGGATACATACTCCTTTGTTTTCACAACATGACTTCTCAAGTCAGATACTATGTAGAAAGGCAACTATATATTAACAAATTCCACCGTAAATGTCTATTCAACGTATCAACGAAATTCCATACTTAATCTGATCATACAACTCAATATTTAAACCAAATTTAAAATAATAGTATAACATGAAAAAAGTAACACCAATTTTGTAAACACTGACAAAGAGAAAAACAATCTAATGATGTAATAAAAAAACATTGAATGATGCAAATAAAAAAAAATAGACTGACCTCAATCCAGGGAAATCGTTTAAACAAAGCCTTTGTAAAAGTGACATCAGGATTAAAATACGCCCCAGATATATGCATCACCGAATAAATCATAACCAGGACAATGAGATCCCATCTTACATAGATTCCTAGAAAAGTTACTGAGCCACCATATAGTTTATTTATGACAGCTGATCCACATCCAGCAAATATAATAAAGTATATCCCAACCATTTCTGCTATCACCTGTCACACAACAAATATACTTGTCATAATCATAACATTATTCAAATATACATGCAATATACTAATACATCGATAATTGAAAAGCAGTCCATTATTCTTAAATACAAAATTTGTGATATATGAAACACACAAGTTAACAGTAGAAGACGAGTCGACTTAAAATCACTCTAAATTCGTTGAACTGGACTGTATATATGTAAAGTATAAACTTGTAAGACTGGTGATCCTAATTTCAGAAGACGAGTCGACTTAATATACTCATGCATACTGTATTGTGATTTTCTAATTTCAGAAAACCTATAATTGGTTCCAGGCCACCTGCTTTAATGATCCTAATTTAGTTGCTGCAACATATTTAAGCACCTTGCTCTGTTAGTTACTTCAATATAAGACTGATGTAGATTTCTAAAATGACAGGCTTCAAGGATCATGATATTTTAGACTTGGTATTCGATGACAATTCAACAGTAATAAGAGATCCGAGATCCAAAGTGTATATTACTCAACTACTTGGAGTTAGTAACGGAAGTTATAACAGGCTAGTTAGTACTTTTGATAGAAATGTATTTGTAGTTTTTAAATGTTGGGCCGCGAGCGAGCCATAACTCCACAATAGTATGATATTATCTGCTCTGGGCCGAGCCCGCACGGATTTGTTTTTGGGCATATCCCAAAAGGCCTCATACTAATGGAGTTAATTGGCTGCTCTATATACCAGATAATTTTCTATTATCTTTCCGATGTGGTACTTGGGTCGACACTACCCAACAATCCTCCCCTCAAACCAAGAACCACAAATCACGTGGTCTTACCCGCGATAAATCTGTCTACATCTTGCAAACCCGCAAGGAACCCAACAGATCTCCAATCGCGTTCACACCGAGGGGAACCACCCACATAGAACAACCGCGACCCAAGCCCATTATCTCACAAGGTCCAGCCAAACCTTTGGCTCTGATACCACTGGTTGGGCCGGGAGGCAGTCATAACTCCACAATAGTATGATATTGTCTGCTCTGGGCCGAGCCCACACGGATTTGTTTTTGGGTCACTCCCAAAAGGCCTCATACTAATGGAGTTAACCGGCTGCTCTATATACCAGATAATTTTCTATTATCTTTTCGATGTGGTACTTGGGTTGACACCACCCAACAGTCCTCCCCTCAAACCAAGAACCACATAACCATGGTCTTACACCCGCGATAAATCCGTCTACATCTTGCAAAGCCGGAAAGAACCAACAGATCTCCAATCGCGTTCACACCGAGGGGAACCACCCACATCGAACAACCGCGGCCCAAGCCCATTACCACACAAGGTCCAGCTGAACCTTTGGCTCTGATACCACTTGTTGGGCCGCGATCGAGCCATAACTCCACAATAGTATGATATTGTCCGCTCTGGGCCGAGCCCGCAAGGATTTGTTTTTGGGTCACTCCCAAAAGGCCTCGTACTAATGGAGTTAATTGGCTGCTCTATATACCAGATAATTTTCTATTATCTTTCCGATGTGGTACTTGGGTTGACACTACCCAACAATCCTCCCCTCAAACCAAGAACCACAAATTTAGTGGTCTTTCACCCGCGATTAATCTGTTTACATCTTGCAACGCCGCAAGAAACCAACAGATCTCCAATCGCGTTCACACCAAGGGGAACCACCCACATCGAACAATCACGGCCCAAGCCCATTACCCCACAAGGTCCAGCTGAACTTTTGGCTCTGATACCACTTGTTGGGCCGCGAGCGAGCCATAACTCCACAATAGTATGATATTGTCCGCTCTGAGCCGAGCCCGCACGAATTTGTTATTGGGCATATCCCAAAAGTCCTCATACTAATGGAGTTTATAGGCTGCTTTATATACCAGATAATTTTCTATTATCTATTCGATGTGGTACTTGGGTTGACACCACCAAACATTAAAAGATAAACTGAAACAAGTTTGTAGGGAAAACTTATATACATGATAATTACATAAAAAAATTAAAGAAGAATTGATGGCATTATAGGATCACTCTAATTCAACAGCACAACTCTAAACGCAAGTATTAAGATATTAAAATTGAACAACAATTCATAAAAAAATTACTTGGAATATACCAATTATATGGACTGTCGTCTTTTGCTATCTGTGTCTTTCAGCTAGTAAATGATGACAGTAAACTGATTTGCCGTGTAAAGTAACCAAGTGAACTCATGTTTATAACTCGAAATTCAGCAAAACATTGTTTCAAACAGCACGAGAGTACAAGAATAATTTGTCTGTACAATAATCACAACTTGTGTGCTAAGAGCAGAAGGATGAAATGATAACTTCTGAAATTCCATGATTAGAATTTATTGACGAAAACTAACAAAGTAGTGCAAGTGAATATCATAATAACATCTTAACATGGTGCCAAAAAACAGAGAAAAGATCAAATGGATCACAGTCCAATGGTAACCTCTCTATTCCTGAAAATATATGTAATTTGAACATGAAAGAGGATTCCAGGAGATAAAGTCATGTCGAGCAATGCTTTCATTTTGATATAGTAAATTGGAGAAAAAATGAAACAAGATGGGACTACTCTTTTAGCAGATGAACAGATGTGCAGCATAACACCTTTCAAGGCGCAACCGTGTTACGAGAGAACACCTTCTTCATGAATACCAAAAGCGGCTGGAGTAGAATACAGGATCTACAGCAGATATTGACAGAGAATCAAACTGCAAAGACTTGTATGCATGTTCAATCTTCTTATGCGCGTTGTACTCTTGCAAAATGTCAATGAACCAACGTATAATACAACATCATAAACATCATGGAACATCTCTGATTCTTTTTTTTTCTGGGATATGTTCTGCTCTAGCTGGCATGTTAACCCCAAGTTGGATCTGGAGTCTGATTAAGCACAAGATAATTGCTGAATATTAATCACAGCAATTAAGCAAGATAAAACAGCAAAAGAAAATGGGTTAATTGCATTGTGCACCCCTTTGATTTGAAGCATTGTCGGTTTGGTATCAGTTGTTTCAACAATTGCACTTTGCATCCCAAACAAGTTTGGGCGCTGCATTTTACACCCCTTCCATCTGTTTTTGCCATTACCGTTAAATCAGTTAGGGGTAAAAAAGTAATTTAACAATGGTTAATTGCTCTTTGACCATTAAGATTTAGCGTATTTTTCATCTAAGTCCTTGAACATTTTATTTTTACATTTCTGACCTCAATTATAAAAAATGTGCAATTTAAACCTTTTATTAAAATTATTTTACATTTTTTAAAAATTAAGAATTTAAGAACATTTGAAATATAATTGAATAAAAAATAAAAAAATACGAAAAAATACAGATTATTTTATAAAAAAATTGAATATAATATAATATCCAAAAAAATTATAATATTATTAAAAGATAAAAAATTATCAAAAACTTATTCGAATAGCTTTCAAAAAGTTAGAAATCATGCAGTATTTATAATAAATTCAATTCGTATCCTATTCGATTTTTTTTATGATGTTGAATACCCTTTCTGTTACTCATAACTTTAATTCATGTGTTTCCTAATACATATTTTAAGCTATTCTCGAAAAATTGAAAAAAAATACAAAATATTTTTTTATAGTTTTTCATTGGGTGTACGTTTTATCTAATTCTCGGGTCGTTATAATTCCATTTCTGATGAGTCTTATCATTTCGGAATAATCGTTTCATTATCTAGAACTTTCATTTTTTACAAGTTTTCAAAATATGTCGTTTAGAAGGTCAAAAAAATTAAATAAAGGTTCAATTTTAATAAAAGGGTTAAAATGTATAATTTTAATAGATGAAGGTCAGAAATGTAAAAAAAATAGTTCAAGCGCTTAGATGAAAAATGCGCTGAACTTTAATGGTCAAAGTGCAATCAACCATTGTTAAATTACTTTACCCCTGACCTAATTAACGGTAACGGTAAAAATAGACGGAAGGGGTGCAAAATACAGCGCCCAAAACTTGTATGAGGTGCAAAGTGCAATTGTTGAAACAACTGATACCAAACTGACAATGCTTTAAATCAAAGGGGTGCACAGTGCAATTTACCCAAAGAAAATTATATGAAGTCCCTGATGGTACAATAAGAGACGCCACCGTGAAGCAAAAGCCTACGAGATTTGCAACTTCATATACAGTAACTTCATATGTTCATTTTACTATTCTTTTACGTACCCACTATCCCTTGAAAATAGTAGTAAAATGTTACCCTGATTATATACATGTTTACGTACCCACTACCCCTTGAAAATAGTAGTAAAATGTTACCCTGATTATATACATGACCACCACTGTCTATGTAAATTAAAGAGACTAGTATCATGAATGCTAAAATAGACTGCTTAAAATGTTAATATTCATGTGAACGATACCTTGCTTACCAGGAAGAAGATCTACTTCCACAGAGCTCCGCAATCGTCGGCCTCTGACATGAGGTCCAGCGACGACACTATTATCCCCCATTCCACGTGGAACTAGCATAAGGCCTTGTGGAGAGATCTCGTCCTCAGTTGAGCCTGCTATGATGNGTTAAAACTCAGTTAACCAATCAGAAAACTATGAATTATTTTAGGACCAATCAGAAATCACTTCTATATTTTAGACCAATCACATTATAACAAAAATTTTCCTTATTTAACATTCCCATACTACTATACTAACCATGGGTAGTTAACAATTCTAATTCTAATTCTAATTTGGATACATTAATTAATTACTTTATTTAACATATTTATATATTATATATTTAAAAATTTTCCTTATTTAATATTCTCATCCTGCTATACTAACCATGATTAGTTAATAATTCTAATTCTAATTCTAATTTGGATACATTAATTAATTACTTC
>PHNY01197484.1:3279-15523 GCA_003724115.2 Anethum foeniculum | reverse complement strand
ATTTTCAAGTCAAAAGTTAATTACCTCATATTTTCTTAAACTTTCTTCTTAACTCAAATTACCATGTTATAATTTTTCTAAAATTTCTCTATCAAATTATTATTTGCTAAAACTTTCTTTTAAAGTCAAGGTTCTTATCTTATTACTCTCCTAAATTTCAAGTACTAAAATATTGTTTAAAAAGGAAATAAATAATCTTTTATATACATAAATGTAAATCGTTTGGATGGAAAAAAAAGCAAATTGTTAGCTAGATTTTTCATTAACCTTTGTATTTCAAACTTTATTTTGCATGTTACGATAGTTTTGTCACTATTTGTTTTGTTAAGCCTTTAAATATATGTTATTATTTGCTTGATTTTATGATTTTCGAATGTTTGATTGATTTTATGATTTTCGAATGCAGCCTTTTGCTCAGAAAGAACGGAGGATGTTGTGGATCGTTAATTTTAGAGCTTCGTTTTTATTACTTTTATTAGCATTTGTGTTTCAAATTTTATTTTGCATATTATGATAGTTTTGTCACTATTTATTTTGTTAAGACTTTAAATGTATGTTATTGTCTGATTGGTTTTATGATTTTAGAATGCTTAATTGATTTGATTTTAGAACGCAGCCTTTTGTTCGGGAACAACGGAGGATGTTATGGATCAGTTAGTTGTAGAGTTGATTGATTTTACGATTTTAAAACGTAGCCTTTTGTCCGGGAAGAACGGAGGATGCATGGATCAGTTAGTTTTAGAGGTTCGTTTCATTATTGGGACTATTTATTTATAAAAGATATTATTCAATATTTGAATTTAAGTAATTTATATTTGTTATTTTTTTATTAAATATAGTCGAAAGATATATTAAAAACTGTTATATCATTATATTTATGAATTTTTTAAAAATTTTACTATATTGCCGCCGCGAAGCGCTAGTTTAAAACAAATAGGCATATAGATAAATATTTTAGTAAAAAAAAATATCCCTCAGAGTCGAGAGACAACTTTTCTAGAGCCTTCTATGCATTTTATTGTTTACCAAAATTTCCCCATTTTAAAAGTTAACAAAAAAAGATTGAGATAAAAATAAGCAAACCCTGGTTTAGACCTTCCAATGAAACGGGACTTTCTTAACTCTTAAAACCAAAATAATAATAATAAAAATATAGATACAGTCTTTGTGTGTCTATAATTCGAGTCCCCAAATCAGGGTTTTTGCTAGGGTTTTTACAATCAAATATGGCTTCTTCAAATGGGGTTAAGCTTCTTCGATTGCTCTCTCGTCAATCTCTCCGTTCAAGATTGCTTCACGATCCTTCCTCTATCGCCGTAATTTTCAACCCCCCTTTCTCAAATATGTAATTTCAGTTGTGTTTATGTGTTAAAGTTTTGATTTTTACTCATCTTTATTGTGTATTTATGTTAAAGTTTAGATTTTTCTCATATATATTATGTGGGTATTGGTTATTTGTGTGTTTGATAGTGTCTGTGTGTGAAAGTTTTGATTTGTACTTATCTTTATTATGTGGGTCATTCATCATTTGTATGTTTGATAGTGTGTGAGTGTGTGTTTGTGTTAAAGTTTTGATTTTTACTCATCTTTGTTGTGAATATGATGTTCAGGTGTATTTTGTTTATGTGTAATAGTGTGTGTGTGTCTGAAAGTTTGGTTTTTAGTAATCTTTATTAAATGTTTGATTATAGGTATACGAGTCGTTTCTGAAAGGGGGTAGTAGAAACTTTGGTACCCTGATTGGCGGGCAGCCCAGGATTGTTACTAATTCAAGCCTGACTAATGGTAATTGATGTGATTTTGATTTAATTATGTTCATTCATATATGTGTGTTTTGTCTGGTATTTGTGTTGTTAACTGTTAAAGTTGTGTTTTTGGTTTTTGTGAAATAGTTGATTATAAGAACTGTTTGAGACTTGGAGTAGTGAAAGCTAATCTTGGAGGATTCAGATCAATTCATGGAACGAGTAAGTTTCTTTTGTTTTCCGGTTTGTTGATAATTGTTTCGAAGATCACGTGGCAAGTAACTCATTTTTGAGTCAGAGTTATACAGATAACAATTGTCAGTTGATCAGAATTTTTTTAAAGAAATATATTCCAGCTTCCCGCAAAGATGTTGTCCTAATTTATCAGTTATTTTTCTACGTAATAAGACAACATCTATCGGTCAATAGGTAACATTTTCTTTGGTTGAAATAGTTGTTAGCACAGAACTTATATGTAATGTTAACTTTTAGGGATGTTAGGAGTTGCAGCTTGAAGCTTTATCTGAAAGTAGTCACAGATGGTAGTTAGTATTTTTGGAAAATTGTTTTTAAATCTATCCTAGTTAACAAGAGATTCATAATGAGCTTAATATTGCCAATAGACTAGAAAAGCATGATGTACAGATGTATACATCTTGAACAAATTCATCCACTTATATATGGGACTAGGTCTTATATTTCATGATATAAATCAGTTAAATTATAGAACATAACAATAATTATCTGCAAAGATGAGGCATTATGATGGGACACATTTTAAATTGGGGAATTTGGACACTTGCTAAAAGTGTCAGAAGAAAACAAAGAAATGTAACATCTGAAAATGAATGCAGGAGATGTGTGTTTGTGTTGGTGAGTCTGCGCGTAAACGCGGGCACACGTGTCTGAAGTTTTGGATGTAGATCAGGGTCTTATATGTGACAAAGGCATTATAATTAGAAAAAACTTAATATTCATGTTTAAAGTCAAATCCTCGGTTCACATCCGACAAAGAATTTGACGAAACCTTGATAAAAGTTATGAACCCGTGTCTTATTTTCAACTGGAACACTTTATATTGTACTTGGTTGTGCATTTTTCAACTTCTATAAATTAACAAACCGTCTGGTTTATTCTCTTTTAACAGCATCGATGGCGTCAAAAGATTTTTATGAGACACTTGGTGTAACAAAGAATTCAACGCCATCTGATATCAAGAAAGCTTACTACGGGGTATGTATTTAAGTATTTATTACTGCCTCTCCTTGTCTTCTTCCGTCATCAGTCTACCTATATTGTATCTGCTACTGACTTCCTTGAATCTTTAAATTGAAATTATTGTCCAGCAAGCTAAGAAGTTACATCCAGATACAAACAAAGATGATCCTGAAGCTGAAAAGAAATTTCAGGAAGTCCAGAAAGCATATGAGGTCATGTTACTTTGTTAATTGCTTTGGAAAGAATTGGTGAATAACTGTGATGTCAAATTGACCAACTTACTAAATAGTATTCTTTGAATCTTTATGACAGGTTTTGAAAGATGAAGACAAACGTGCACAATATGATCAGGTGTCAAATTGTTACTTTTATGCATGTATTATAGCTTATAGGCAGTAGAGAATAAATTTTTGCCAAAAATGAAATTTTATTACCATAAGATCATTTGCTGAGGTTGCGGTACCGATGGTATACATATAGCAGCTAGAAAATCTAATATGTCGCCGACTGTTTCGCTAATGCAAGTTATATATGAGATATTGCATTTATTATAATAGATAATTCAAAAATTAGACTCAAGTGTTGGGATTTATTTATTGGGTTTACGCAATCAATTTTGTGAAAAATCTTGGAGATTTGACAGCTGCTTCTATTTCAGATAATTGTTAGTATTGTACCTCATTATAAAGTTAGCCTAAAGTGTTCTCATATATTACATCCAAAACTTTTCTTATTATTCGTCTTTCAAATGAGCAAACCTAATTTTGCTGCTGAAGCTTAACAAACACATTCCTTCATATCCTCCGAGTTATCCCTCTACAAGTGTTTTATTTTGTTTATCTTTTGTTTCCAAGTAAATGGTTCTCTATCTATTTTTTTTTATCATCTATCCGATTTTCTTGCTTTTTGCCTTCATAGAAGTTATCTTTAAACTTTTGAGGTTGGTTAGGTGACAACTATAAAAGATTTTAAGTATTGGATGTAACATGTTCGTACATTTATTCATGCATATGTACATACATGTATATGTTTGGAATTATTCAGTTCTCAATTGTGAGAATATTCTTAAAGCCCTGAAATCCCATTCCACCATTTTGGTATCAGCTCCACTATCTGCAGAGCCATCCATATGGCGTAAGCCACCAACTTTTCTGTGTATCCTGTATGGATAAGAAGTTGATACTATTTTTCTGAAGAGGCTAGACTGATTGTATTTATGGCAGCATGAAGTATCAGTTGTGAAAGTGGTCCCTGTACAGTTTATGCTTATAATGTGTATTTTATTCATCCGAGCTTTTGTGAGATATATATGTGCTCCTTTGTGTGTAGACAGAGATTTGCTTCCTTAAAATATTTAAGTTAGTTACTAGGAAGCAGGGGTGCCGCACCCCCCTCACAAACTGCGCACGAAACATGTATGGGGTGCGGAGGACACGTACGGGGTGCGCCACCGTGGCGTGTTTGCGTATTCCACAGATCAGGTTTGTGGAGGTACGGGAATGGGGTGCGGGAAGCGCATATTATGTATTTTGAGTGACTTTACTTACCAATTGAGAGACTAAATTGAGAGACTGAGAAGAGAGGGCATAGGAGAGATGACTGAAAGCTTCGTCGCCTCCTCGGAAAGCTTAGCCATCGATCTCCATCTTCGATCTGGGCTTTTAGTTTTTGTATGTGTTGGTGCGTGTATAAGTGTGCATATGTTTGATTGTGGGCTTTTACGTTTTGGGCTTGAACGTGGGCTTTTACATTTTAGGCTTGTGTTTGTGTCCGTAGTATATATACTGTACTATATAGTATATACCAACTGTTGCACTTTTTTTTAAAAAAAATTATTTAATTGCTAGTTTCTTTAATTAGCTGTTATTAATGTGCTAATTGTGTGTAAATAAACTGTATAATGTAATCAAATTGTTTGTTTTAAAAAAAATTATTTTATTTTTGAGACATTAGCTATTTAATTTTTTTATTTAATAAATGCTACTCTTGGATTACATATATATATATATATATGTATGTATATGTATGTATGAATAGTTAAGTTTTATGGAGATCACTCTTTGGTTGGAGACTTGAAGACCACATATGTCCTGCAGTTAAAATATTGCATAAAAACATTTCAAAATGAATTGTTTTGCAAATCATGTTCTACAAATATTATTATTTTATTAAAAATGTTGAAAATTCTATATATTTTGCAGGTAGAACACTGAAAAACGCATTATTATACAAAACATGTTCAGTTTGCAGAACATATGTTCAAGTTGCAGAACATGTGTTCTGCTTGTTGAACATAGATGATTTTCAATATTTTTATTAAAATAGTGAATAATATTGAATATACTTTGCAAAACGATGAGTTTCGTCATGGTTTGATTGCAGAACATAAATGGTCTTCAAGGTCTCCGATAAAACAGTGGTCTCCATAGAACTTTCCTGTATATTCTATATATATAATATAATATAATATAATATTTTAATATTTGTCGTATCCCCTGCACCCGGATCCCCATATTTTTTTTAATTTGCCGAATTCCCGTATCACCGCACCGCGCACCCGCACCTATGCTTCCTAGGTTATTTATATCTAATTAGCAAGTTATTCACACTGTTCTATTAGCAGAAAACCAAATTATTTTCAGTCCTCTTAGGTGAAATGGATTACTTCCACTCATAAATGAAATTTCTGTTGTATCGCTATTTCCTTCAATTGTATGTGATTGTCGAGTGATTTATTTAAACTATGGTCACCAATATGATCTATATTTCAGCTTGGTCATGAAAATTATATAAGATTTGGTGAGGGTGGTGGTGGTGAACCAGATCAAGGAGGTTGGGGCCAAGGATTTCCATTTGGTGGTAGTCCATTTGGTGCTGAGGATGTAAGTATGAATTCTTTAATTCTGTAATCACTTTAATATATGGCGTTTCTCTGTTCTCAAAATAATATTCCTCGTGAACTAACTTAACACTTTATCTTGCCAATTGTCAAATTATGATGTGCAAATTGAAATCAGATCTTCAGTAAAATATTCGGCAACAGAGACTTCGGCGGCAAGGATGTTAAGGTTTTTGTTTTCTTCTTCTGTTTTGGAGGTCCTTTAACCACTGATATGATTTAAGTATTAAAAAATATTTGTCTTCTAGGTTATGCTTGATCTATCATTTATGGAAGCAGTACAGGGATGCACAAGAAATGTGACGTTCCAGACAGAGTTGCTTTGTGATGCTTGCGGTACGATATTTTTGTTTGTTCTCATTATCATAGCCAGCATATCTGAGGCTACAGTTGTTGTATACATGTAAAATGTGATCTTTCTAGCTAATATTGTTGTGCCTTTATTTAGGTGGGTCCGGTGTTCCTCCTGGAACCAAACCGGAGACATGTCGGCGCTGTAGAGGGGCAGGGATGGTCAGTGTTCTTGCACCTTGATTCTTGGTTGATGTCCCACCTTAATTCTTTGTTGATGTCTTCTGTTTGAACATTTCTTGAATTCTTACTTCGTCATATGCAGACAACTCAGCAAAGTGGTCCATTCAGAATCCAGGTTACTTGTAGTCAGTGCGGTGGGAGTGGTAAATATGTGAAGGTATACACAGTGTATTGTGAAGTCATGCATACTTGGTCCTTTACGGTTTAATAAATGTGCAATGTTTGTACAGTTTGTCTTTCTCGATTGGGAATCACAAGTTTGAAGTATGAATATCCAGCTTCTACTTGCTTTTCACCTAAAAAATGTCTGCAACATAAAATAATTCTCTTGATACGACAAGTTTTATTTAAATTAAGTTTAACACTTGGTGTGTGCGAGTGAGAACTGTGAGCGTATACTTTGATATTCTAATTAATGTTTGTACAGTTACACAAGTTTGAAATATGAATATCCAGCTTCTACTTGTTTTTTCACCTAAAAAATGCAACATAAAATAATTCTCTTGATACAGCAAGTTTTATTTAAAATAAGTATAACACTTGGTGTGTGTGAGGAGTGAGAACTGTGAGCTTATAGTTTGATAGACTAATTAATGTTTGTACAGTTTGTCTTTCTCGATTGGAATCACAAGTTTGAAGTATGAATATCCAGCTTCTACTTGCTTTTTCACCTAAAAAAATTTATGCAACATAAAATAATTCTCTTGATACAGCAAGTTTTATTTAAAATAAGTATAACACTTGGTGTGTGTCAGGAGTAAGAACTGCGAGCTTATAGTTTGATAGGCTAATTAATGATATCTAACACTTAATATTAAGCTTTCCTTTAAGCTGCTAAACTTTATAGCCTGCTGATTTCTTTCTGAAGTAAGAGTACTTCTGGTATAATAGGCCATCAATGTGTTGAAATGTGAACCATTGAAGGTTGCAAGCCCCCTATTTTCAGACAGAAACTTATCCGACTTGTCCCCTTTTGTGTGGTTTTGTAGTTAGTTTTCCGTTTATGAGTTCTGTATTCTTATTATATATAGTCTAGTAAACATGACTGACTAGATAATGGCGACCGACATATTACATACATTTGTCATTGTGCAGAGCTTATGCAAATCTTGCAATGGCCGGCGAGTGGTGAGCGGACCAAAGTCAGTCAAGTTGGATATAATGCCAGGTAGTTCAGGAAATTTTAATGAAATTGGTTACTTGAATTTCTTTGATTACATAACTTTCAGCCTATTTTAACTTTGTTGATTTTGCAATAAATTCCATTGGGCTACAATTTTGTGTTGCGGAAAGAGGACAACCTCTTAACTATAATTATCTTACGAGACTTTATATTGCCATTAGTTATTACGTTAGATACTTACTGAACTGCTACACTCATTTGACTTATTGACCTGTTTTACAAGTATTAGCCCTTTCTTGGTTTCTCAATTTCACTCTCTCCACACCCTTTTCTAGGTTCTGCCGAATGTAGTGCTTTCCTTTAGCATGTAGGAGACTGCATTTAGCCATATAGATATTGTAATATCTTGTCGTCATCATCTGTTTAAAGTTTGCAGTGGAAATGCATTCTTGTCTGCAATTTATTGCAGTCATTGTTCCTCAGTTGATCTCATATAGAGCAGGCATAGTTTATTGTTTTGTTTATGTGATATTGGACACAATAATAGGACAGTACAAATTAAATAAATATGGTAATTTGCGACTTGTCCGGACTCTTCGGCATAAGTTCCTTGGCATGAAAATTGAAAGAAGACAAAACTTGTATTATTCAATATATGCAAAAGAATTAATGTAAGTTGGTTTGAATTAACAGGAGTAGATGAAAATGAAACCATGAAAGTCGTCAGAAGTGGCGGAGCGGATCCTGAGGGTAATCAACCTGGTGATCTTTATGTTACTTTCAAGGTATTTTAGCTGATTTCTCGTCTTTATCAATGATTCTTACATCATCTTTTCATATGCCAATTTTTATATTCACATCCTGATGTGTTCTAATTTTATTGTGATTACTCAAGGTCCGAGAAGACCCTATCTTTCGAAGAGAAGGACCTGACATTCATGTCGATGCCATTTTAAGTATTACTCAGGTATTTACTATTCTATTTCTTATGAATAGCCGTATGCCAGTTACAATAAGCACACTTCTTTGTTCTTAATTAATTTTCTTTTTATGACATTTTTACAATGGCGGGGTCCCATAATATTGTACCTTTACTCCTGTTAAGCTATAGACTACATATCCAGTTTGACTAGAATTCTTAGTAAAGTTTCTATACTGAATAATGGGTGTACATAATAATTAGATATTTGCAGTAGGTAATGATCTGAGGAAAATTTTTAGGAACAAAGCAATTCTGCAGCTTAAAGTTAAGTGAGTGAAATCAGCAAATTAGAAGAGTTAATTGATGATCCCCAGTTTACCAGTTCAAAGAAAATATATAGTTGCTGGAAGAAAATTTAAAACATGAATATTGGATGCTAAAGAGTTTTATGCATTAAAGTGTATGTGTTTAGTAATTCGACATGCAATGTTGTGCAGAATAGATACGGCATTAGTAGAGAAATGTAGATATGATTTTTAATTTTTGTGTAAAGTAATCGGTTTTCACATTTTAAACAAAAATATTTTTACATTTTAATTTTGTTAATAAAATTTAAGCTTCATTTTATAACTCTAATTCATTAGATCAAGCTGGACACATTAGTTGGGAGAAGATGATTGGAGATGGATAATATGATGCCAAGATAGCTTTAAATAATTATAACGATTTTTACATGTTTTCGACCTCTAGGTGATGCAGGTCTATTAACAAAAACTGAATCACTTACCTTTCTAAGTTATTTACTAATTCTTGTATAGTTACTGCTTAGACTTATCTTTAATGTGTCAGGTATATTATTTGCTGTAGTTCCCTTTATAAAGCTACTATAGTTTTTGTCTACAGATCTTTAAGGGTATTTGTTTTCTGTTTCCTCTCTATAGGCTATCCTGGGTGGAACAATCCAGGTTCCTACTTTAACAGGAGATGTTGTTCTAAAGGTTTGTTAAATCTATTGCATATACTAATAGTTTTAAGTTACTAACTCTTGCACCGAAGTGGCTTGACTGAATCCTGCTTTTGATTCACAGGTTCGTCCTGGAACTCAACCTGGCCAGAAGGTTGTGTTGAAAAAGAAAGGTAATTAATGTGCAAACTGTTTCTTGTCTAGTTCTGCAGTAAGCCATCTGAAAGTGCAAACTCGTCAAAAGTCCCTAAAAATTTATGTATGGTCAACAGTAAAATCCATACGTAAAATTTTATTAAAAATGCAACTCTTTAGAACTCAAATAAGATTTACCTGGTGTGTAGGTTAAATCACTTTCTATATAAACACATGCTTGTATTTGTTTAGGGACTGGTTTAAAATGAGAACTACCAACTACTAAGGTTCAGCACTAAAACTAAGACTCAACACCGTAATTGTGTTGAACCTTAGTCATACTTATATATGTTTGAACTGTGTGTTTTCAGTACCCTGATTTAAGAATGTTAAGTGCCAGATGGTTCTTTGCCATTGTGTTGAGCCTTAGTTATACTTACATATGTTTGAACTGTGTGTTTTCAATGCCCTAATTTAAGAATGTTAAGCCCCAGATGGTTCTTTGCCATTGAATAAAATGGTATATTTGGTTCATCACTATATATATTATTATTAGTTTGTATCTTCCACATGCCTATGTTTATAGGGAGTTGCATTTGGTGTGTAACTTCCTGACTTGATGTACTTCTGTAGGGATCAAAACAAGGAACTCTTTCTCATTTGGAGACCAGTTTGTGCACTTCAATGTCACCATCCCGATGTACGTTCTTATGCTCTCTTTTAGTTTATAGTAAAGGGTAATATGTGATCCTGACTGCCCACCCCTTCCCCCATCATACTAACTGAAGAAGGAGATTTGAGGTGAAATCTGGAATGTCTATGTATCTGAAAATTATTCGATGGCTGATAACGGAGCCCGCCCAGAAACAGCACTAAATCTGTTTCTAGCATCTTGCCTTAGTTTTTAAAAGACTTGAGGGCTTTAACCTAGAGCTTAGAATATTAAACTATGTTATAAAATAAACATAACAAAGTTTTATTTTCCTTATAGGAATTTGACCCAGAGGCAGCGTGAATTGATAGAGGAGTTCTCAAAAGAAGAGCATGGTGAAGATGATAAAACAGATGAGAAAAGGAATGCAGCTGGTGCATCTGGTTAGCAAAGCTTTATACATTGATGCTTCATTATGTTACCTATCTGAAGCAGAAGTAAAAGCAATTTTTTGGGGATATTGGAAGCAAATATATTCCTCACCCCCCAACATGGAGAGTTTTGTAGGAGTAATATTTTACCTTGTAACCTTTTCCTTTTGTTCTTAAAGGTATGTAATGATTTTTATTAACCAAAAGATAATTTCTATGAATTACGGCGGTAAGTCTTATATTATAGGTAATTTTGTATAGAAACTAGTGTTGAGTTTCAAAATGACACCGAATAATTAAGAGCGCATTTAAGTATCGAGTGCCCTTTCGTTTATTATGTGAAGTCATTGATCCTTGCCTGTTAGTTCCATCAGAGTACCATTATTTGAAAAATGTTAAAAATCAAAATGGAAAATAAACTTTAGGGCAGTCATTTTCTAGAAATCACTATTTCGAGGAAAAATGTCTTCTTTATAAAGAGTTTTTATTTATTTTTTAATTGTCTTAAAGGTCTTCAATTTTGTGAACATTAATTATTTTCAAATACTTCCTTGCTAATATTGGTTATCATTTTAAATTCACGTACTTAGCAATCAAGAAAAGGTTACCAAATTTAACTTTAAATGTTGACATATTTAGAAAAACTTAACATATTTAACTTTTTATTAACATATTTAACTCTTTATTTAATTTAATAAGAAAATGTGACCAATATTTTTGGGACAGATGAAAAAGGAAATGTGGACTGTGGACAATATAAGCGGGACGGAAGGAGTATTATGTAGGAAAGTTACAAATGAATATAATTTAATTTTATATCAAATATTCCCTTTGCTCCGCCCAATTATTTACATTGGGGGCAGAGAGCTTGACAAGCATTTTAATATTCCTGTAAAGTATAGTTGGCTAATTTGTTTTAATTTTGTTTTGTTATAAATAAAAATATAATGTTTGAATTTTATTCAAAAAAAGAAAATTTTAAAATAAATTATGGAACTATATTTTATAATAGTCTTAAAATACGTGTCAAGCATGAGAAAAAAAAACTGTAAAGAAATGAGCGGGACAGAGGTAGTATTATTTTGGAAAATAGGTTTTGTAAATTTATATTTCAAAAATAAGTTAAATACAAAAAAGATTAAGCCTAGAATATCCGGTTCATATTTTAAGAGACATAATAATAGGATCAATTGGTACAATATAACTTTGTCAAAAAGAAAATTGGTACAATTTAATTGAACTGTTTTTACTCAATTTAAATTATTTTGCAAGCTCCAAAATTTCGATTAGTTCTCGCCTATTTTTGGCGTTGGTTTCGAACTTCCAATATGTTGACTGAGTTCCAGATTGGTTAGTGAATTATAATTTAGAATGCAGAAAAATAAGTGAAATAGAAAATAAAAATTATTCAATAACATTTCAAGCATTTATTTGGTGCAAGTAATTAAAATATTTTAAAGAATAATATTCATCTGAAAAATGTTATAAATTCTTAAAAAGTATCTTTTTTTAATAATGATAACATTTTACAAGTTAAACTTTTGTCACATATTTTCATATTTCTTTTTTATGACAAATGATGAAATTATTTTTCTAAAATCATTTTCATTAAGTGGTGTTG
>PHNY01197467.1:11392-30575 GCA_003724115.2 Anethum foeniculum | reverse complement strand
AATAAGTTCTAATTATATTTCATAAATTCAAAATATCCTTCTATTAAAATTCGAATTCTTTTCTTCTTCTAATATGTTTAAGAAATTTGTTTATTATATATCTTTGCCATAAATTCGACTTATGTTACATGAAGTTTCAATTATTAATATAAATTTTCAATTTCGAAAATGTTAGAAGAAAATTTAATTACATATCTTCATTATTAATTCAAATTTTTTCTGTCAATAAATTTGAATACTTTTTCTATTTCGAATATGTTATTAAAATTACGTTGACAGTAAAATAAACAATTTACATATTATTTAATTTATACAGATTTATCTAAAAATCACTTACTGTGGGAATCATGAATTTTTCATAGAAATTTGAATGTTTTTTCAATTTCAAATATGTAATTTGAATAATTTCTTACATAGAAATTAGTACCTGAAAAATTAAATTAAGTTTTTATTATTTAATTAGAGAAGTTCTAGAAAAAAAAGATGATTATTATTCTAGCAATTATGATTTTCCAGTTTAGAAAATGTTTTGATTTTGTTTTCTAAAAAATTGGACCTAAAAAATAGTACCGTGGGAAGTTTTGATTCTCCTATCCAATTTTTAAAACGTTTCAATTTTGTTTTCTAAAAAATAGGGCCTAAAAAGGGAAGTTTCAATATGTGTATTTGTATTAAAATAAAAAGGAAGTTTTAAATATTATAACTTTTTTATAACTTTTTTTAATAAAATAAATAAAAATATTTTGAAAATATCTCAATACTTCGCTCTCTCATTATTCTCGAATGTAATATCATAAAAATATATCACCTATTAATCCACAATCAAATTTATAATATCAGAAGTCCAAACTGGCGAAAAAGAAATGGAGAGAGAGAGAGGAGAGAGAGGGAGGAAGGAGAAATTAGCAGGAGAGAGGATAGGAATGAGAAATTTCAAATCAACCAAGCGGAGGAAACATGTCAGTGGTTCTATGTAGGCAGAAATTCACAAGGTAAAAGGAAGATCAGCCCAATGACTGAGCAACTCACCCATTTCCAAACTTCTCATCAAAATACAAACCAAAAAGCCTATTCGTATGCAGAGGTACTGGAAAGGGGAAGCACCATAGTAAAGGGACAGGTCCACACACTATTTGTACATAACCTACCACATAAAGTGATGACAAAAGATATTTGGAGCTTCTTCTGCAAAATAGGAGACATTAAAGACATCATTTTACCCAGGAAAAGGGACATAAATGGGAATAAATATGGTTTAATCTGGGTTCACCATTCGGAAACAGCAGAGAAATTGATGCAGGAAGGAAAACGATGCATCCTTATGGGTCAAAGGTTACTTATAAAGAAATGCTCTGGGAGGGACCCAAGAAAGAAGGAGCACCTTATTACAGCAAGGTCACGCATGAAGCAAACAAAGCAAAAGATCCAAAGAGTAGGAAAGAGGAGCTCCAGGAACAACCAAAGCATAGAGAAGTGGTACTACACTTGTCGGACAAGTACAAAGAAGAAGAATGTAGGAGTCTCATTGGGATAACGGGAGAGGAAGAATGGGCGGACATGTTACAGGAAAAGATTCTGATGAAAGGATTCCAAGGAGTGACTATTAGAGGTATCACAAATAAAAAATTTATAATCATCTTCCAGTCACTAGAGGAAAAGAGTTTTACAAAACAAAATTGGATGAGGGACTGGTTCACAGAGATAAAAGAAATGAATCATTCAGATCTAGTTCAGCCAAGGTTGGCTTGGGTTTTCTGTGAAGGCCTTCCCCTCTCTGCATGGAGCAAACAAAATTGGGAGAAAATACTTGGAGATTGGGGAACCATTTTATCAGGAACGGAGAGGGTACTAAGCTGCAACATGTACCAAATGGCAAAACTATGCATAGAAACTCACAAAGTTCTGGACATAGACGAAACAATTAAAGTGCACATCGAAAATTAAGGATTCTGGGTAAGAATCAAAGAATCAAATTTATGTTTTGATGGGAGGAAAATACAGCAAATGAGGGAAACAGAAGAAAGTCAACCAGAAGACAATGTCAAATCGAACACGAATAGTCAACAATCGGGATCAAGTGGGTCTAAAAACCTTGATTCAATTGTGTAGCAAATCACAGAAGATGGCATTTTAGAAAACCAGCAAATACTGGGCATGGTAATACGAGAAAATGATCAAGTTTTAACAGTCTCTAATGAAGATGTCCGGAAGGTCTCGGGGGAAATTTCTTTCAATAAAGAGCTATGGGAATGGAGGGAGAGTGAAGAGATAACCTCAGGTAACTCATTGTCAACGGAACCAAGAGAGGATAAGGACAATCCAATTCAGGCTATCAGCGAGGAAGATTTGGGCACTAAAAAACAATCAACAGAAATAGACCTAGGGGTTCAGAACATTAAACTAGGAAGGAAAGTTGGCATGCCAAGAAAGCGCATCAAAATGAACAATTTCTTCGAGTTTATATGCAAGAAGGATACAAGGAAAACAAAAGTCATAAAACCAGGAAAGAAAAATCAAGGCACGTCGAAACAAAGACTAACCAACAAGAGCAGGGAGGATATTTCAGTAAATTCAAAAGCTCCCCTGCAAATAGAGAGGGACTTGGCATTAGAGATACTAGAAGCCAGTGAACTAATGGGGTTATCGCTTGTCAAAGATAAAGAGCAAACCCTGGAAATCATCAAGGAAAATTTGAAGAATCAAGAAGAGGCTAGAAACTCATATCTATGATGAGTGCAGAAGACAAAAGTGTAAATGAATTCTCATTACTATCATGGAATGTTAGAGGTCTGAACAACTCAATTGCAAGAAGAAATTTGAGAAATCTTATTTCGTTTAAAAAGCCAAAAATGATCTTCATACAGGAAACAAAATATGAGGAACTCCCAGAATTAATGAAAGAATCTATCTGGGATGACCAACATGGATGGTGTTTTTTACCGGCGGAAGGAGCATCAGGAGGGTTAGCAATATCATGGGAACTTTCTCAGTTCCACCTCACAGAATCGCAAGTCACAAAACATTGGATCTGGATAAGAGGAACTCTTCACTTAGGAAATGAACCCCGCACAAGCCACTATAATTTTGTCAATATCTACGCCCCTCAGTCCAGAGTACAGAAGAGAATTCTATGGGAATAGCTCCAACATTTAATTAACGACAATCCATTCGAACCTTTTTGTCTAGCAGGTGATTTAAACTGTATCAAGGAAGCAAATGACTGTTTTAATTGCATTTACAGGTGTAAAGACTCGGAGCTACTTAGCTCATTCATACAAAATAACAACTTGTGGGATGTTCAAATGGAAAACGGTCACTTCACTAGGTTCGGACAGGCAGGTAAATGTAGCAGGCTTGATAGATTCTTGTTGAGTCCAGCTTGGGGGGTGGGTACAGGATGGAAAGTCAGTATTCTCAGTAGGAAATCCTCGGACCATACTGCAATCTTACTATACATGCAGCACACCAACTGGGGGCCAAAACCTATCAAGGCATTTAACGCTTGGTTCAAGCAACCCTATTTCATCAATCTCATAAATGAGACGATGGGTAGCCTTCAACATCAACCAATCACGATCCAGAAAAAATTAAAGATTGCAAGGCAAACTTTCCAAAATTGGAACACAAAGGTTAATGGGAGAAGAGAGCACAAGATCAAACTACTAGAAGGAAAACTACAGGTGGCAGACAATCACACAGAGGAAGGTGGAACTGCAGAGATCAAGGAATCTTTAAAGGAGGCATATGAAGAGTGAGACTCCATTTTAAAGCAAAAATCGAGGATACACTGGATACAAGAAGGAGACAGCAACACGAAATTCTTTCACTGCATGGTACAAAGCAGTCACAGGAAAAATCACATTCAAGGCATCTGGTTCAATGGAATATGGATATCTGACCCTTGTTCGATCAAAGAAATATTTGCACAACACTTTCAAAATAGATTTGCAGCAGATGAAAGACAGACTATCTTTCGACTGGGGAACTTGATCGAAAAATCAATTCCACATGAATTGTCCAACAGCCTGGTAGAAGAATTCTCTGTAGGGGAGGTTCACCAAGTTCTACAAAGTATGAATCCATGTAAATCTCCGGGTCCGGATGGATTCAATGCTCTTTTCATAAAAAATATGTGGGGATATCTCAAGGAGGAAGTAATGGAATTTTTTAGGAATTTTCACAAAACAGGACTGCTTCCAGTGGGTATAAACTCATCCTTCCTAACGTTAATTCCAAAGATCAAAAATCCTCTAGTAGTCCAGGATTACCGTCCTATTAGCCTGATCAACTGCACGATGAAGATTTTGCTTAAAGCTCTGGCAAATAGGCTCAAAAAAACACTTGAGCTGGTAATCTCAGAAACGCAATTTGCCTTCGTTAAAGAAAGATATATTGTAGATTGTATACTGATAACAGGGGAAGTGGCTCATAGCCTGCAAAAGAAAATGTCACAAGGGATCATCTTCAAAATTGATTTCGAGAAAGCTTTTGATACAATCAAATGGGATTGCTTGTTGTCAACACTGTCAACTCTAGGATTCAATGATCAATGGATTCTATGGATAAGATCAATCATCTCAACACCGAGATTATCGGTTCTCATCAACGGGAGTCCCACGAGAGAATTTCAAATGGGAAGGGGCCTAAGACAAGGGGATCCAATGTCACCTATGTTATTCATAATTGTGGGTCAAATTCTACACGAACTCATGGAAAAAGCTAAATGGTTAGGTATCCTTCAAGGGATAAAAGTTGGAGAATTTGTAACACTATCACACATGCAATTTGCAGATGATACTGTCTTTTTCTTAAAAGACAACTGGCAATCAGTGAAAGGGATCAAAATAGTACTGAAAATCTTTGAAATGCTCTCGGGTTTGAAAGTAAATTACTCGAAAAGTAACATCTACTACAAGGGAGAAAAACTTGCACAAGTAAAAGAGTGGGCGTCATGGATAGGCTGCTCAGTACAAGGTTTTCCTATTGATTACCTAGGGGCTACATTAGGGAGCTCATAAAAAAGGAAAGCTTTCTGGAAACCGATCATCAAAAAAGTGAAAACCAAATTCAACGGATGGAGGTGCTCAATTCTTTCAAAAGCTGGGAGGTTAGTATTACTTAAATCAGTACTTGATTCGATACCTACATATTGGATGAACCTATTTAAAATCCCAACTGGAATTTTAAATGAAGTAGAAAGGATAAAAAGAAGGTTCTTCTGGGGTGAATTAGGGAAAAACAACCTCACTTCTAGGAAACTCCACACTATTAAATGGGAAACAATTTGTTTACCAAAAAAGCAGGGAGGACTTGGTGTGCAGGTCCTTGCTTGGAAAAACTCGTCTTTGTTGGCGAAATGGTGGTGGAGAGCTAAAATAGATAGAGGGAAACTATGGCATAACCTTATGTCAAGCAAATACGGAGAAAGTTTTCTAACTAACCCGCAGACCCCAAGCAACAAAACTTCTCATATGTTAAAAAATATCGCTCAAGTTTCAAACCATTCAGCACTGAATCTATTCACTGAGGAAGATTTTAAGTGGCAAACAGGAAATGGAGGTTATATACGTTTTTGCTTAGACCATTGGCACCCAGTGGGAATCTTGGCGACTGTCTTCAATAGGTTGTTTTCATTATTTGCGAACAAATCCATCACGGTAAAGGAAATGACATCAAACAGGAACATTTTAAGAGAAACTCAGATTACTTGTTGGAGAATGAGATTACGTGGTTGGGAATTAGGCGACCTAGAAGAGCTAGATGCATTGATAGGGGAAGTGATTTTAAGCAATACAAAAGATCAGCTGCTATGGAAGTTGCAGGGAAAACAATATAGAACTGCAGATGATTAAAAATTATTATCTCAAACGAATACTAACACTTCAGGCTGGGAAATAATTTGGAAACAAAAGGTGCCGCCAAAGGTAAAACTGTTCTTGTGGATGATAAAACACAAAAGTGTACCATTTCTAAATCTTTTACAGAGAAGGGGCATTCCAGTGGAAGACAAATGCAAATGGTGCAACGCAGAGAGAGAAGATCAAGAGCATATTCTATGGAACTGCACACTTGCAAAGGCATGCTAGTTTATGGTGCTAACATGGTTAGAGATAGAACCAACCCTACAACTCAATTTAGAATCGGTTCTAAGCTTCTCTAAGGGGCATCTATTCTCAGAAGGTGTAAACACGTGCATATGTTCAACAATATGGACAATCTGGTTGCTCAGAAATGAGTGTGTCTTTACAGGCAAGAAAGCATATATGAATACAATCACATCACTCCTCAAAGCAAGAGCATGGATCTGGAGCAAGGAAAATAATCAAGTCATGGACGTCCTCAAACCTTTATGGGCCATATGCCCACAACAGGCCTATGAAAAGCAAGCTTTGAAGGAATACAATGATTTACTCAAAACATGGTTCGAAGACTACACTCATGTGGGCTTTATCGATGGATCGTGGAAAAGAAACCAACATGGGCTCATAGTGGCAAGGGTAGGTGGACTGCTAACAAACAAAGCTGGTGGGCTATGTTTCTACTTCTCAGGCCCATGTGTAGAGCACAACCCATACCAAACGGAATTGCAGGCTTTACATTTCATGTGTATGGCTCTAGTGGAGAAGGAAATGAACTTAGGATCTATAATTATTGCAACAGATTCTACGGAACTAGTGAACAGGGTGGAAGAAATGATGGACGACAGAGGAAATGAGGCACCACGTTCATATTTCCATCCAAACTTTAAGTTAATAAGGGTGGTGCATATCAAAAGAATTTACAATATGGGAGCGGATAGACTTGCAAAGGAGGGAAGCGGGAAAAATCAAATCACTACTACTTGGATTTCATAGTGGTCTAGGTATAGGTTCTTATTTCAGGAGACAATGCAGTCAGGGGAGGTTCACCGGCATTAAATAGAGGCAAATCCGGAAGGTGGGTTTAACAAAACCACTAGGATTTTAAATGTAAATCTCATCATTAGATTGGCATCTTCCAACATGTCACTATTTCTGATATGCAATAACTCAGCTATAATGTTAAACCCAACTCCCTTTTCAACGGTGGAGATCTGCGCATCAAGTGACAAACGGAGTATAAATACTTGGTGATGATAGAAAGTGTTGCAATACTATCTCAGCTTAAATCAACTTCCTTCTTTCTCTAAAAGAATATGACTTATCCCTGGGTTCCCCCTCCTCCTGGCATCCTCAAGATCAATGTGCATGGAACCTCTTCAAGAAACTACTCGATTAATGGGTTCCGAAATGGAATAGGAGCTGTCTACCGTAACTCGGATGGTGAACTCAAACACCTAACCCTAGGTGTTATACCTCAACTCTCTTCACTAGGAAACCAAATGTGGTCTATGTTCATCCCTCTCAAAAGAGCCTTCAAGCTAGGATATCGCGACGTGATCGTGGAAACTGATAACCTAGAGGCTTTTCTGGTTATCAAAAACTTTCACCTTGGAGCTCCACAAGTGGTCTACGACATAGCGTCCCAGATTGACATCAGGCTCAGAGACAAAAGGTGGTTCTGCATGATAGCCTACCTACTCCCTTCTCGTAACAAAGTGGCTCGATTCCTCTCAAGGTTAGGCAAATGGTCTTGTGACAGGATATACACCTTTAATAGGCCAGTGGGTGGAGTGGAAGAGCTGTTGGACTGGGATATGGAGATGGGCCTTGACCATCCTTCATATCAAGATGTGATGATACTGGACGATATCCAGAGCCCAGTTAACTTTAATGATGCGATTCTACCTTCAGACGAGACAAGCGAGTCAGGGCTGGGTCAGGAAAATGCCTCAACAACGGTAACCATAGACATCGGTACAGATGCAGAAAACAACGTGGAGGAAGTGATGCTAGAGGAGGCTTATCAAGGTGGTATAGCTGTCTGGGATGGTATGATGTTCATGGGTGACAACCCTGATGTGGGTATAATATAATGTTCTTGGTTGATCGACCTGCCCCGTTCCTTTTGATGTAGCTAGTAAGGTTATGAGCCTTTAAGACCAAGTTTTGTATTAGCCTAAGGTCTTGTTATGTCTGTAGGTCGTAAACTTAATCTGTTAAGTTTTGAGGACCATCTAACGTTCGTCTATTCAACTATGTAACCTAAAGGAAGGGCTTCCTTTCGGGTCCCTCATTAATAAAATCCTGTTTATCAAAAAAAAATTATAATATCATAAAATTTAATTATTTTAAAGACTAAATTTATGTCATCTTGTTATTATTTTAATTTATAATAAGAAATATCTATTACTATAATCTAACTTTTGAACAATTATTACTTACTCTATGAATTAAAAAGTGAAAAAGACTAATTTTTACTGTTTAAATTTTAGGTATACCTAAAGTTTGAGTATATTATCACCCTGCACTACCAAGACATGCACAGAAATTGCACTACAAAAAAATAGAATAAGAATATAAATTACAAAAAAATAATAAATCATGCAAATATATGAAAGTTAATTTATATTATTAAAAAGCCCATTAGTTCCTCAAATTTGAGAATAGTAAAAGATTAAAACTGTTGGTGTAAATTTCAGATTTTAATGTGAATTTGAATTTATTTTTTAAAGTTGACGAAATTTGGATTTGAATTTGAATATGTTAAAAATATATTTAACATATTTTTAGATACTTATCTTCTAAGATTTTTTTTAAGAATTAGAACTTAGAAGAATGAAATTTAATTTTCAATAATTAAATTTGAGGAGCTCCTAAAAAAGTAAATATAATTAAGATGATTTAAGATAGCTGGATCCTCGTAATACTACAGAACAATGGTTGTAGACAAACTTTAAACTAAACCCTCTATATCGTATAGTTGAACTCTAAAATGTCGTTACAATTTTAACGAATTATATACATGAATATTTGACTGTTTAAGAAAAAAAAATCAAACTACTAAGCTATGTAATTAAACTTTAATGAATGAAATTCATGAATACAGAATACATGAATATTTGATATTTTTAGAAATCGAAGTTATGTAAGAAATTTGTAGATAAGCATGCTTGTTTCAAATAGGATATTTACAATATAAAAATTTGAAAACTAACCTCTATGTACGCGACTAACTGGATTGATCTTAAATGAAAATCATCTACAAACCTGCGTATACAAACATAAAAAAAATTAGAAGATAATATAAAATTGTAGAATGTTGAAAGCTGTCTGAAAGAATACGCTTAGATGATAAAATAAAATTGTAGAATGCTGAAAGCTGTCTAAAAGAATACGCAAGAATCATGTTAGATAATAAAAAGCCTCAAAATATTTTGTACTTATAAACATAAATATGATTGATAATATTTAAGTGCGTCCATAATTTTCTTTTATTTATATAAAGATTTATATTATATTTGAAATATGATTGATTTGTATATTTTTTTTTTGTAAGAACTTCATAGATACTTGTATCAAACAGGATATTTACAATACAAAAATTTCAAAACTAACCTCTATGTACGTGACTAATCGGATATTTACAATATAAAAATTTGAAAACTAACCTCTATGGGATAGATATTGAAAGAAAATCATAAACCTACGCATACAAACATAAAAATAAGATGATAAGATAAATTTGTAGAATGTTGAAAGTTGTCTGAAAGAATACGCAATAATCAGGTTAGATAATAAAAAGCCTCAAAATATTTTGTACTTATAAACATAAATATGATTGATAATATTTAAGTGCGTCCATAGTTTTTTTTTATTTATATAAAAATTTATATTATTTTTGAAATATGATTGATTTGTATATTTTCTTGTAAGAACTTCCTAGATATGCATGCTTGTATCAAACAAGATATTTACAATACAAAATTTTGAAAACTAACCTCTATGTACGTGATTAATCGGATAGACCTTATTGGATAGATCTTAAAAGAAGATCATCTACAAACCTGCACATACAAACATTACAAACATGCACATACAAACATAAAAAGAATTAGATATTAAGATAAAATTATGTAATGCTAAAAGCTGTATGAAAGAATATGAAGGAGCAGGTTAGATAATAAAAAGACTCAAATTATTTAGTACATATAAATATAAGTATGACTGATAAGATTTAAGTGCATCCATAATTTTCTCATATATATATATATATATATATATATATATATAATATTTGAAAATATGATTGATTTTTATATTTTTGGACTTTCCCACAAAATTGAATGTAAATAAGGAAATTTAAGTTAATTTTTATATTCGAAATAAGATTAATTTTTATAATTATTGAATTCCCCATAAATTCAAATGTAATTAAGGAAATTTAAATTTTTATGAGTTAATATTCTAGAGCATATTTGAAATAGGATTAATTTTAATATTTATTGACTTTTCCATAAATTTGAATGTAAATAAGGAAAATTTAAGTTAATTATTTATATTTGAAGTATGATTTTATTGACTTCCCTTAAAATTCAAATGTGAATATAGAAATTTTAATTTTTATGAATTAATATATCAAAACATATTTGAAGTATGATTGATTTTTATATTTATTAACTTTCCCATAAATTTGAATATAAATAAGGAAAATATAAATTATTTTTTTATATTTGAAATATGATAGATTTTTCTAATTATTGACTTCCCTATAAATTCGAATCTAAATAAGGAAATTTTAATCTTTATGAATTAATATACATGAGCTCTAGAAAAAAAGATAAATACGATTGGAGCGATTTTTTGCTTCTGCGGGTTTTCATTTATATATATAATAAATGATATTGAATTGATGATTTTACTTTTATAATGCAATATCAAGTTTACCTTTCAAACGGACCCAAATAACCGAACCGGACCGAATCTCCTTTAAATTGAAATATTAAAATACATATATCAGTGATGTGCTATTAATTATAAAGCTATAATCGACAAAATACGTAAAAAAATTCATACATATAAAATATAAAAGGCGTCGTCATAAAACTTTTCTAAAAACTATTAATATATTTTGTTATAAAAAATCAAATTTATTTGTATTAGGTTTTAATTTTTTATTTTTATTGAATTGAAGCATAAAAATCACATTTTCTCATTCTTTTCCCTATTTTTTATTGGTCAAGGTCAGATATTTTTTATATTCTTTTCAAATATGATTAGAATGAAAAATATTGATTCAGATTTTGCACTCTTATTATTCTTTAAGGTTAAAGTTTAATCTAGTTACTAATTTTATTGGGTAGATAACGATGGATTTAAATCAAAATTGAATTGATTTTGAGTGAATTTGTTTAATTTGATTTCTTTTTATGTAACATTTGGTTTTGATTTCAAAATTATAGAAATAATAATTAAAATTTGGTCTGAATTGAACGCTTGAAACCGTGATGCTCAGCATAATTCATGCGGGCATGCAAAGTTTCGACTTCACTAGATGTCATCGATTTTAGATCATCTTTGTTCCTTTAACTTTCAATGTAAATTTATATTTTCAATATCAACTTCACTTCACATATCTCTAATTTATATTTTCAATATCAATCATATTCCACATATTATATTAATTTAATGCAATTAATACTCTTTTTCTTATCAACATCCATTTTTTAATGTGTGATTTTTTAAAAGTGAATATCTATTTTGAAACGGAGGGAGTAATTTCATAGTAATATAATATTAATTCATATAAAATCGAGCACACTTGTACAAATGAATGAAATGAGTCATTCTAATATCCATTTTATTTCATCATAACTGTTGCATTTCATTCCATGTGTGAGATAAACTCATTCTTTCGAAATACAATAAAATTCTCAAATATTTTTTTTGCCAAAATATTTTTTGCAAAAAACTTTTATTCGAGAAATTTTCCCAGATTTTTTTTTGAGAATGTTTTTCCGAAAAAAAATTCTGAGATTTTTTACACGGAAATTTTTTTCCAAAAATTGTTTTGGAGAAATTTTTTTCTAAAAAACTTTTTCCGAGATTTTTTTTCCAAAAATTTTTTATGAGAAATGTTTTCCCAAAGAACTTTTTTCCGGGAAATTTTTTCTTAAAACTTCTTTTGAGAAATATTTTCCGAAAAAAGTTTTTTTCGAGAAATTTTTTCCCGAAGAACTTTTTCCGGGAATTTTTTTCCCGAAAAACTTTTTTAAAGAATTTTTTCCCAAAAAAAAATTCAAAATTTTTTCCCCGAAGAACATTTTTTCTCGAGAAAATGTTTTCCAAATAACTTTTTTTGGAAAATTTTTTCCTCAAAAATGTTTTTCCGGTAATTTTTTTCAAATAAAAAACTCGAGATTTTTTTTCATTATTTATTCCATTCCCTCCAAAAAAAATATGGCAAGTGAACGCAAGAATGGAATAATCATTCCATTTCTTTCTCTAATACATTCCTTCTCTATTCCAATTCTTCCCCATTCCATTCTTTGTTGCATTTCATTCATGCGAAGTGAACACAATCTAATAAATATTTGAAACAAACACTTTCTCCCTCTTCACTTTTTGTATTAGTGATACCTTTTAATAATAAAATATTATATAAGAAATGAATATAAGGAATGTTGTTGAAGATGAGAATTGTTATCAATGTCTTAAGTTATTAGGATCTAATATTTTATATTAAATTTAAGGAATGAACTAAAATGCTATTCGAGTTGCTCTAATCACACCTTAAAAATGAGGTACTTGATGGATAAACTAGTTTACATTCTTGAAGCACTTATTCATACAAAATATCTTAAATTCTAGTTTAGAATATGAATTTAAGTCACTATTAGACTTGCTCTAGAAGCTCACGTGAGCAACTCCCGGGCTGTCAAAAAATGCTAATGACATGAGGTAATATAGTATTTTGTTAGCCGCTCAGAGTAGAGGGGTAAGAAAGCTAATAAAAGTGACCAAATTTTTGGCATCATTTATAGAAAAATATATACATTTAATTAGAAATATATAATTTCGTATCTAATTTTAGATATACAAAATTATAGTGTAGGAGTATTTTGAAACTTTTTTTTTTGAAGAACCAATTTATTAATAAAGGGGAGTACAATTAGGGGAGTTAGTGTAATGCTACACCAACTATAGAGCTAGACCAAGCCACTACCTTGACACGACTACTAGTACCGAATTATTTAGGCTAGGAGACTACTACGACAATAATACTAGTATGATAACTAATATATTAAACTAACTCCCCTATGCTATAAAACCACTTGAGCATTTAGCCACTTGAAGCTGGCGGATTCGACTGGGACTTCCGCATTAGCAGCTCTTCATATATAGCAAATTCCAGCATAACATCTTCAATCCCCATTAAACCTTCCGATTTAGGGCCTGTTTGGCAAACAGGCCACTTATCAACTTATCGACTTATTTCGGAAAAAAATTTCATATTTACATGTTGATTTTTAGAATTAAATATTTAAGTAGGATTTATTATCTCTTATATGCAAAAACTTGTCAGAAATAAGTAACTTATTTCAGAAAAATGTACAGTTTGATGTACTTTTTTCAGAAATAAGTAACTTATTTCTGACAAAATAAGATTTCCCAAACAGTCACTTAATAGGAGGGTCAAATAAGTTCATCACTGAGTCATGAAGAAAACTGGCAACTTCAAGGTTTGTTTGAGAACCAGGCACTTCTACCAGAACATGATCAGAATCCTTTTCAAGGGAACTATGAGCACCCCCTTCCTCCAACACTGCCAATGACTTCCCCTTCAATCCACCGTCTTCAGCCATGGATAAGGAACCATCTGGAACCTTTGGAACAGCACTGAGATTTGGAGGAGCACCACTGACTAGAAGTCCCAACCGACTGTCTTCTTCAAACATCTTCCTCTTACCTTTGTCCTTTTTTAAGGTTTCACCTTTTTCCAACTTTTGAAAAAGGCCATCATTTTTTTGCGAGCCTGAAGCGTTGATCGACATTCCTGGGACCTCATACTCCGCTTTGATAGCAAAGAAAGGATCTGCTTTACCAACGAATACTTCAGATAACGAGCCCAAGTGTTTGAGTTGATCTTCTACCCTCTTTTCTAGCTTCTCCACTTTTTCATGAAGCTGAAGAAGATATGCATATTCTTTCTGAGCAATCACCACCATCTTTTGTTTTTTTGGTTTTGGACCTTGAACCACTCCACCTTCTCCTAGAGCTGGAGAAACCTCAAGAACTGGAAGGTGAGGACCCCAACCAATATCATTATCCAACAAGTTTCTCATCTCAATGAAGCTATAATCCACTTCAACCAAATTATCCACATTATGCATTCCATAGTTGGCTACAAAACGAGCAACACCATTCCTGTCTTCACTGGTGACATAAACCCTATAAATAGGATCATACTCAGAAGGCAGCAACGGGTTACATGCATTGATTGCCCTGATGGGTTCTACAAGACCTTCCATTGATGCTTCTTCAAAATTCTGTCTTTTGAGAATGCGGAACGAGTGAGCATGTTCAGTTTCAATAAGTGTGTTATTAAAGCCACGAGAATAAGCCTCTTTCAGCCCCATAAAAAGTGAGCCGTCTTTGGCTAAATCAAGAAGCATGCTTTGTTTATTAGCTAAGATTAAAATATTAAGTGGTAGTTTGATGGAGGGTTCTAGACATCTTTCATGCAGTATAAAAGGAGAATAGTATTAGGGTTCTCAGCACAGCCAATATCTTCTGTTATTTCATCAAAATCTCTCTTCACTGTCTTACTCGCTTGTGCAAATTTTCTTCATTACTTCAAAATGAATCGAGTGTGGATGCAACCTCCCATGGGGTTTGTTAAGATAAACATTTATGAAGCAGTCTCGGAGGTTGCATTGCATAATGGTAACACTAATGAAATCGGTATTATCATGAGGGATCACAATGGCTTCTTCATCTGGGGTGTAATGGGCCCAGTTCGTGAAATCTCAGATTTTCAAATTCAACTCTGGGCTATTCATATGGGGCTGAGCAAATTCCAATATCAAGTAATTATGATCTGTGGGAAAATATTATCTTAATATAATATATTAAGAGTTATATCCCCCACTTAACCTTTTAACTAATATGATATTAGTAATATAATAAGAAAAGTAGATCCCTCTGTTTTGATTCTCAGAATCTAGGTCCCTGACATCTTCCATTTTGTTTCCTATGTCGAGACAGAGTATATGTAAATCAAAACCACCATATTTGAAAATTAGTGGTATTGCTTCCCCTTTTTGCCAGATCATGGGCTTCTTTGTTGTACTCTCTACCCACTTGAATAACACGAAGCCCATTGGACCTCACACTTTCTCCAGCTAACATTCGGCCTGTCTTTGAAGTATTGTCACTCAAAATGCAATAGTTTTCAAATTCTTGGGCCAAAACTTTCGAGTCAGTGCAGACTGATATTAAGCTATTTTTAAATTTGGATTGCCAAATTCTAATAACTGACTTAAAGGATTCCAGCTCTGCATCAAATGCGGTCCAACAAGAAGCCGGCCCAAAGAATACTAAGCACAAATTCTTTTTGCCCGTTCTTATAATACCTCCCACACCTCATCTTCCTGACCCTGGCTTCCATGAACCATTAAAAAGGCTACAAAGTCTGTTTTGAAATAAATTTCACTCCATAATTTGTTGACCATTTTACTTTCTGTCTCTAGAATTGCCTTTTGGGGAGCTGTAGACCACAATTGATGTTGAGATTTATCTAGCCATCCATTAGCCAAACTTCACTGATAAGTACGGGCTAATATAACATGTTGCAAGGCTTGTTTACTCATCTTTTTGTTATGAAACATGTTTTCATTTCTTGCTAACCAGATAGACCACAGTGCTGCTGCTACGACTACTTGCCATACCTTTTTCAATGGAGATTCTTTAAAATGAACAAACAATGATTGCCAAAATTCATCTGCATTGCAAGGAACTATTCTGACTTTCCACCATAATTTAATGAAGTCCCATGCACCCTTTGCAAGGTGACCTTGAAAGAAAACTGAGATATGCTGCCATGTAAATAGTCGTAGCAAATTTGTGTACTGAATCCACTTCCTGACTGAATCCACTGAACCTCATCAAGTTCTGAATTCACTGATATTCCCCGAATTAATTCGAAAAATTTTGACTCTTCTTCTAATTCATCTTGATGGAGATCTCTTATCCACCACCCTATTGCACTAACTTCCATGCTATCCCTTAAGTTGATGATGTGTGCCACCGAAGCATCTTTCAAAATGGATATCAGGAACATTTTCTGGAGGTGCAACTTTAATTGTCCTGATGGGTGCCAAATGTCATGCCAAAATAATATTTTTGACCCATTTTTCATAGACCAAACAAAGTTTCGAAGAACAAGAATGTCCTTCAAAGCTTGTCATTCCTGTAATTTCCACATCCCTTTGACAACAGGAGACATATGATTGCCTAATTTCATCTGAAATAAATCATAGATGATTTTTTTACCATAAAGATCCACCATTATATTATTCCAGAATCTGCCTCTTTCGGTATACAATCTCCAAATCCATTTTGCCAACATGGAACCATTTCTAAACCGCAATTTAGATATATTCAAGCCACCCTCTCCTTTGTTCGCACACAATTTTTCCCACTTGATTGTATGAAGTTTCCTTATGACTCCTTCATTTGATATATCATCACCCCAGAAGAAGCATCTTCGAATTTTATCGATCTCTTTGCATACCATTGAAGGCATTAAGAACAGATTAAACCAGTAATTGGGCAAGCTATCCAGAGTCGATTTTAGTAAAACCAATTTCCCTGCATGATTTAACTGTTTGCTTTTCCACCCCGTCAATTTTTGGTTAATTCTGTCCTTAATTGGCTTCCAAAAAACTTTCTTCCTAGGATCCAATCCTAAAGGCATTCCCAGATAGTTTAGAGGTAAAGACCCAACTTTACATCCCAATTTTGAAGCCCGGAATGAGATATCTGCAGGACTAGATTTAAAGCCATATAAAGAACTCTTACCAAAATTAATCTTCAGACCACTCAGGAACTCAAAGCACTTCAGAACCCGCTTGATACCTAGCACTGAATGAAGATCTTTACTCATGAACAAGATCATGTCGTCCGCGAATTGCAAGTGAGAGACTGATGATCCTGAATTATTGATTCTGACCCCTTTGAAAATCCCTTTACTTGACGCCTCCAATAACATACAATTCAAAATCTCACCTACTATCAGGAAAAGAAAAGGTGACAGAGGGTCACCTTATCTTAATCCCCTACTTGGTTTAAATTCTGCCGTAGGAGATCCATTAATTAGAATCGACATTCGGATTGAATCAAACAAAGATTTTATCCACTTTAACCACTTTTTTCGGAATTGCATTTTTTCCAAGCACTTGAAGAGAAAGGACCAACTTATTGAATCGAAAGCCTTTTCGAAATCTAACTTTAAAATTAGACCTTCTATATTTCCTGTTTTCATTCCATGCACCACTTCATTAACTACAAGAACACTATCAGTGATTTGTCTACCTTTAATGAAAGCCGACTGAGAACCTGCTATTAAAGTTCCTATCACCCCTTTCAACCTGTTTGCTATCACCTTGGTCAACAGTTTTATTGAACAGTTGATTAAGCTGATGGGACGATATTCACTGACTTTGGTGGGGCTATCAACTTTCGGAATAAGGGTGATGAAAGAGGAATTGCAGCCAGTTGAGTATTTTGAAACTTTGATTATCAACCATAGAACCAAATATCAGTAAGAAAGGTGTCATAAATATTAATAAAGAGAAAATAAAATATTACGCTCTGTTCAGTAGGTTCTTAACATTTAAAATAGAGTTATCGATATGCATTTTAAGACTATTATCTAGTATAGTTTCATAAATTATTTTAAATATTTTTTTTCTTCTTAATAAAAATTAAATGTTTAAATTTTTATTCAAAAAAAATTTAAAAATAAGTTTCGGAACTATACTTTATATACACCTTAAAATGTGTGTCAGCCCCTCTTTTTCAAATGTTAACAACCTGTTGGAATGAAATGAGTAGTATTTTTGATAATTTAGCATTCTTATCAATTTTGTTGACTTCTCCGTCAAAGATACTCTTAAGAGCAAGTCCAAACAAACTAATTCATACTCTTAAATTGAATATAAAGGAATGAGATCAAAATATGTGCTCTAATCGTTTCTTAGTGTGACAATTCAGATCAAATTTTGAGCCTTTTTGAAAATCGGAGTCAAATTCTGATTAAGTCCGAAATAAGTCAAAACCTACTAGTCCAAATGCTGTCAATTTGGGTAAACAACAAGGCCAGCATAGGCCCCCTAAAAATCATGATTTGTTGGTGCATACCTAGTAATAGTATTTTGCATTATAAACTGAACAGAAATCCCAAATTTTATCAATGTGGGACTAGGGTGTTACAAACTCTCCCACTAAAACTCTTGACATCCTCGTCAGGTCTGAACAGATTGTCCATAGGTCCGAATCGTCCCTCTCTGGCCATTGTGGGATAATACCTGCTGATTTCGTGTCCCCACCTCCAAACATTTATCCGTCGTGGGATAATACTATCAGCATTCGTGTCTGTACCTCCAACAACTTGACGCATCAAGATTTCGAGAGTCGGCTCTAATACCATATGTGACAGCCGAGGTCAAATCCTGAGTTTTTTTAGAAAATCAAGTCAAGTCCGGATTATAAGTCTGAAATAAGTCAAAGCCTACTAGCCCAAATGCAGCCAACTTGGATAAACAAAAACTCATCACATATCACAAAAGTTCGTGATTTGATGGTGCACACTTAGTAGTAGTATTTAACCTTATAAACTGAAATTCTAAATCTTATTGATATGAAACTCGGATGTTACACTTATCCACTTCTCAGATAACTAATAACTTCAAATAGCTACTTAGCATCTTTTTATTTTTAAGAATCATTTAACCTATATTTTATAATTTAATGAAAGGAATTTATTTTTATTATAAAAAAAATATAATAAGTATTGTTGTGCACAAATTCTTTATCTATATTAAAAACTATTGAAAACTGATAGTTTATATCTTAATATATATAAAGGAAAACCCACGGGAGCTCTATAATCAATCGAATCATATTTATCTTTTTTTTCTAGAGCTCCTGTATATTAATTCATTAAAATTAAAATTTCCTTATTTATATTCAAATTTATAGGTAAGTCAATAATTACAAAAAATATATCATATTTCAAATATAAAAAAGTAACTTAAAATTTT
>PHNY01197324.1:329-11798 GCA_003724115.2 Anethum foeniculum | reverse complement strand
TATGAAAATATTCCGATAATATTATACTATATTCATCCATTTAATCATGTACTATATTATATGATTCTATATTTATAATTTCTAATTATTTTGAAAATGTTTTAGAGGTTATTCTAAATTTTCTAAATTAATATCACATTTTAGTAACTATTTTTATAGTGCAAATTTTTTATTAAAGTATATATACCCTACATAAATTATAGTTATAATAAAAAAATTATTAATAAATAATTTATTTTAAAAAATATAAATATATTGTACGGGCGGGGCGAGACGGGGCGGGGAGTACACATCTCCCCGTAATACGGGGATGGGGATCAAAAATAAATCCCCGCGAGAAATGGGGCGGGGATGGGAAAAATATTTTTTATGTGGGACGGGTACGGGATTTGAGATCCCCGCCCCATTTTTAACCCTACTCACCCCTTACTTATCAAGTACTGATTTTGATTTATAATCGTTTTAAAATACCATGTGTTAATTGTTAATTTGTGATCATAATAGGATTTCTTTTAATTAATAATTAGAAAATGCACGTTTTTTAATGTGAATAATAGTGTGACTGTAAGCTAAAACAAAGGTACAGTCTTTGAAATAAAAATTCAATGAAATCGTATATATTCCCTGCATAAGATGAGCACAAAATCTGGAATAAATTCTGATTAGTTTGTAATAATAAAGTTGGTCGTTTAAAGTCTTGTCAAACCCGCAGACTTTACATCTCTACAGATGAATGATATGACTGTTTGTCCGGTAAATTAATTCATTGTTCCTTCCTTGACAAAAAGATCAATTTTAACCTGCACAAAACGTTTCTTGAGTATTACTGTAAGATAAATCCTATATAATTCACATTTTATTCTTAGTGATCATTTATACATCTCAACAATCGTGTGTAACATGTTTTTATTTTTTTTTTACTTTTTTAATGTTTTATTTAAAAACAGGGTTCTTGAGAGTGGTCTTAAGTATTACTTGAGATTATTTAATTATTAGAGACCAAAAATATTTTTAGATAATAAGAATTTTATTAAGAAAAAATAGAAATGTGAAGCAAAGATAGTTTCTTCCTAGCTAGCTGAACCAGTATTCGGAAACAATCAAAATATGAATATTCTGGCAACCAAAATCAATCATTAACTTATAGATGTTAACCACGACAAAAAATAAATTTTGTGCTGATTTTTAAATAAAAAAAAAATATTTGAATAAAAAGATCTCTAATAAAAATTTTAGTCAGCCCGAATTTAGGCCTCCATAACATTAGTTTTCCCTGGCTTTTAGTTGAAGCTTGAAGAGATGAGGTGAGGTTTTGTTGGATTTGAGGAACAAGATTCATATGCTGCTGCTAGATTAGGGGTTGGTGCAAAGGAAAGGTGGATAGATGAGATAAGGATTCAGGCATCGCGGATTGCATATTTACCACATTCTAGGAGCATTTTCATATCAGTACTCCATACTCCATAATACTGGTATTAGTACTGTACTACTACTACTTTATGCTTAGCTAACAAATGGTTCCCTGATTCTCAGGTTATCTTAACCAATGAAGTCTATTAATCACGTGAGTAGGTTCCAACTATCCCGAGGCATGAGGACTCGGGACAGTGGACAGGGGAGAGTATTTTAAGTCTTGTTCACAATAGGGTTTGACAGGCGTTAAAAATTGAATTAGCCAAGTGGTCCCTAGATCTAAAAAAAGGCCGGGGATCTTGTTAAGAGTTTTCAAGGGTCATCTTAGATTAATTAGTGCAATCAGTAATTAGGTTTCATGGATTTTTATTTTCAATTATCCGATCATGCAGATGTAAAAATTATGTCAGAATATTTTTATAAAATATCTATTATGCAAATTTCAATTGTATTGTTTTTATTCGATAATATTCTTTTACATAATATTAATGATATAAATATGATTGATTCAAATTACTAAATTATTTGAAATTTTGCTTATTCGTTTATTTTTATTAGACATTTACATTCATTTATTTAGATTTTTATTAAATATCTAAGTATTGTTAATTTGAGAAGCGCTAGTTAAAAACTATTTTACAGTCATCTTTAAATTTGTTTTACCTCTATATATATATATATATGTCACAAGTTTATAAAATTTGAACACTCGACTGAATTGTAAATATTCATTTTTAATATTGCAATATCCAATTGATCGGACAAGTTTTTAAATTTACTAATAGCTCCTTTAATTCAAATACTCGACCAGATTAATTTCGAGATTTTATTAATGAAAACAAGATATATTTTCTTTGCGTCTAGTAAGAGAAACAACATAATTTAATTTGTATATCAACTTCAAAGAAATTTGAACAACCTCTTTTTTTTTTTTGACATAAAAAACTTCAACCTTCACCCCCACGGGGTTGTCTCAGATGGTCGGCTTGTGGCGCTTAAGGCTTGCAACTTTAAGGTCACGGGTTCGATTCCCTGGGCGCTCCGGGATCAAGTGGGCTACCATGCTCGGGGTATGAGTGTGCTAGTATGTCCTCCGGATTATTTGCAGGTGTTTTTCCATTAATATATTGGATTTTTTCTTTTTGCTGCTTTTAGCATTCTACATACTTTTTTTTTCCTTATTTGGGTATTCAAACCCCAACTTGTTACTTATCAGTTATCCCCCTCTTTCTTTCGATAAAATAATACAGTCGACAAACCAAACAGTAAAAATTACAGGCCAAAATCCTACTAACCGGTAATTTGAAACATCATTGCATCTAGATCGATGACTATTAACATAATGTGCATCTTCAAATTATATTTTGTATTTTTTTAAAAAATAATCTCATATACTATTAACGTTATCATAAATAAAATATGTAAAATATCTTCTACGGCTTTTACTCAAATTAGAACTTCTTAAAATTAAAATGAGAACCGTGAAAATTGGTGATTTTCATAGTTAAGATTAGCGATTTTAAAAAATTTAAAGTTTTTTAGTTTGTACAAAATCACCAATTTACCAAATTCAAAATTTCAACTTTTCAAAAAATTATCAGTTTCAACTACAGAAATCATCAGTTCTCACAGTTCTAATTTTAAGAAGTTCTCAATAGAACACTACCCCTATCTCGCATGTTGCAAGCTAGTTTCAATAATGAGATAAATACCCCCGAGACAACTACGTATTTAAATAGTAAAATTTGTAACTTTCAAATCAAGTTATATAATTATAAATGTACCCTCGTATAAAATCTTTCTACTCATCTAAATTAAGTAAATACATACCCGGGAGCATTTAGGTCTTCAATAATTTAAAATCTAGCTCTTCAATAATTTAAAATCCAGTGTCTGTCCTCGGCTCGTCCCACATTCTCTCGTCTCAACTTATACGAGGGCCCAACCCAACCATGTCAATATAGTGTTATAGTAGCAAGTAGCAACCCAACTATGTTAATATAGTGTGATACTAGTAAGTAGTAATGGTCGGGCCTTACTAAATCACGCCAGTTTTTTCAAGTCACTTTTGGACCAACCCAAGACACAACCTCGTCTTGCGCTATTCATTCCAGCGGAGACTCTCAAGAAACATATTTAACTTGTTATCCAAATTTTTTTCCAAATTACCTGACAAAAAAGAATTTCAAAATTTTTCCCAAATATGAATTGACAAGTTTTAATTAGAGAAACTATATAAATACACCAGAGATGCATCATTTTAGTTAAAATTTCATATGTGACACAAATAATTCGAAAATATTTCTGGATCCATTTTTGGGATTTCTGACATTTTCCAAAAACATAATTGGTATTCTTAGAAACTACCGCAGTTCCATTTCTCTTACCTTGTGAATAAATTAGCAAAAGAACTCCACACTCTTGTATATATACATGTGATAAGAGGGTGTAATCTAAAGATGGAACTACCGCTTTTACTACTACAAATGCTGCCTAGCTACCAATGTTACAACATGCATAATGGACTTCGAATTTCCTAACACTGAAGACAAACAATGAACCTTGAGAAGGTGCAGCGACAACTTCTATTATGCCTTAATTCGATCGAGACTATCAGATACCATTCTCATCTTAGGTCGAACCTCCGGATCATTTTCTGTACAACTGATTGCAACATGAAATGCAGCAACAACTTGTGCCTTTGCATGAACCTCGTGCTTAAGTGCTGAGTCTATAATCTCAGACAAGGGGCGTTCTTCACGGAATACCTTCCTCACGAGGCTCTCAAGACTGGTACCATTGGTATCTGCTCCACCATCAACTGAGCGACCTGTTAATATCTCCAAAAGCACGATTCCAAAAGAGTAGACGTCACTTTTCTGCGTGAATCTGCTGGCTGAAACTCTAGCTTCGGGTGCAATATGATATACGGATGTAGAACCTGAACCTTTTGGACTTACTATGGTCTGATTTAAGTCCTGTTTCTTAAATCCTCCATTCGTAGATTTTGAAATGCCACCTGATACAAGTCGGGTGAGACCGAAACCTGAGATGTAAGGCTGTAGGTCATCATCAAGTAGGATCTTTGATGATTTTATGTTTCCATGCACATATTTTCGAGGACTGCATTCATGAATGTGTGCTAAACCCCTTGCAGTGCCTTGGGCAATCTTCAACCTTACTGCCCATGATAATGGCGGCAACGTATTAGCAGGTCCACCTGAATTTCAGTCCAGCAAAATGAAAGCTTTAGCATTATCCAAATAATACCCGACACTTCATGAAATTGATATCATAAAGTTTACCTATTTGTATAAAAAATTGATGCCAGTGCTCGATGATAACTTACAAACAGAATTTCTAATTTCCTACAATAATTCCGCCAAGATTTTATAAATTCTAATTTTCTGGTAAGATATCATCACAGCACACAACTATAGATGCTCATAAGCAAATTATGGGCCTGTTTGGCTGTCCATAATAAGTCAACTTATGACTTATAAGCCCGCAACAACTTATCGATGAGTGTTTGTCGACCCAACGTATAAGTCGAATTTACAACTTATAAGCCGATAAGTTGAATGTTAGTAACGACGTACTTTTTCTCAACTTATTTTCATTTTTCGCTTTTTTATTAATTTTAGTTTTAAAATTTATATTTTTAAATGTTAATCTAATTTATAATTCACGAATTAAAATAATTATTTTTACAATTTATTTATTTTAATTCATTTAAGTAAAGAAATTCTGACTTATAAGTAAAATTATCCAAATACTTACATAATTTATAAGTATTCATCTACTTAACACAACTATAGATGCTCATAAGCAAATTAATATATAATGTATCAAGTGGTCATTTTCATATTCACGTCAACATTTATGAGTTACTTGAACGAGTATAAAAATACACAGATGTATCAAAGTAAATTATCTCGGACAGGAACAACCCTGGCATAAACACAATACTCCCCTAGGTCACCAATAAGTAGTTGGCTACTTGGCTTGTGTTTATTGCGACAATATCAATCCTCTATTTGTGGCCTGGCAGATTAACTTACAATAGGAGGGGTTGAGAGACTTGTATCATTATAAACTAGAATGATATAATTCAGAAGAATTGTGTGAAAGAGATAATTGCAGATAGATTTCACAATTAGAAGAAAGAATTTAGTATTGAGCAAATGTGACGAGCATTTTAGTGAATTGTTTGGGTGTTTTACACGATAAATGTGATAATTGATAACCTGCATAGTCTGGATAAAACTTATCTGTATCAATTAAAGTTTAACTCAATACTACCCCGACCTCAACAAAACACTGAAACAACCAGCAAACGGCTGAAAGCCTGAAACACTATATAAAGTTTCAAATGTTAGAGTGTTCTAATGTTCAGAGAGGTACATGCAAACTGNCTCTGTCCATTTCAATTCTTATCATTTTCTATTTTGAGATGTCCCATCCAATTCTTTACATTTCAAAACTTTCCTAAAATAGTAAAGTTTTAATAATTTAAAAACTTTAATGGACCCACTTTTTCACACTAACTTTCATTATTTCTCTAATCAATTACTTAAATATTAATAGGTCCCACCATTATACCCATTTTTCTTACACTTTCTACTACTTTACTCTTATTTCTTAGTCTCCGTGTCCAATCCAAGTGATAAGAAATCACTTGGACGGAGGGAGTACATGTTTGGGGAGCTTGAAATGCTCTTTTGCAAAATTCATAAAGTAGAGTATCTTCTTTTACCATTCTTGCTACGCAGAGTTAGGAGCATCCACTGGGCTAAGTCTCAGGGCGAACTTAATTCTTTTATCACTAGTTTGAGCATTGCTAAAAAATTGCAAGCTTGATCACATTAAAAATTTATAGATCAAAGAATGCTACACTGAACTGGTTGAGACTTGAGCCCCGAGTCCCCCAACAAACACCCATTTTAAATTATTAAATATCTAGAAAACTCTGATGATCTTTCCTTTTTTTTTTTTTAATTTTTGGTACGGAGTCTTCCCTGTAAACTAGTAGCACGATTGATTCAAGCCTACACAACCTATAGGCTATATATAGGTCGGCTTAATGTCAACAAGAAGCTAAACATTTTTGTTTTTTAAATCTGCAAATGCAGCCTTGCATATTTATAAAATAAACAGGCATCTTCTTTAGATTAATAATATATCAGTACACAGATTGAAGATTTCTTTGCATTACTGATTTCGCATATATAATTCTAGTAGCCTACTAAGCATATATGCTTTTCTAATCTATTGTATTCACGTAATACAGCTTTTCTTGTAGTACCACAGATTTGATGTTATGCCCAAGATTGTGAAAGATAAAAAGAGAATCTTTTACTTTGAGCTGTTTGCAGCACCCATAATGCCAATATGCCATGATAAATTATATAGAAATATATCTTAATCTACGTAACAAACAAAACAAACGTGGCTTTATTCAACGGAGTCTCCATTTTCATTATGCCAAGAATTCCAAAAATAGGAGTCACGAACAAAACAAATTTGACTATTTATTTACGTTTCGGAAATGTTGAAAATTCGAATATACAGTAAAAACAGGCTAATGTGTTAATCACAGGAAGACAGACAAAATAATTTGGAGGAGAAAGAAAGTTACCATGCAGAGCAGTAAACAAGCTGCCATTGCCAATATAATCAGACACCACTAATTTCTCATCATGTGCATAGTAATAAGCTCTCAACCGCACGATATTAGGATGCTGGACCCTACCAATACTCTCCATCTCAGAATCAAACTCTTTAAACCTCCACGTGTTATCTCCCTCACTCAAGCGCCTCACCGCAACAACTGCACCTGCCGCACCTGATCCCCTCCCTACTACCACTTTATACACTATCCCACTTCTACTTTTTCCCACCACGTAAGCAGATGCCCTCAACAAATCTTCTAATTCCAAATTAAACCCTTCATCTAGAACTATGAATTTACCCTTTTGCCCTTCCTCGCTATTTATTTCCTTCTCCAACTTTTCATTTCCCATTTTGCCCTCTTTAACTTTCCATTTTTTCTTTATCACCCACACCGATACAAACACCACTCCGATCACAACCGTAACGGCTGAAATTAACGGAACCGCAACCGACCCATTTTTCTCCCTTTCTCGCTCTACGTACCCATTTAAGGTTCTCGGGTTTTCAGGATCCGAAACGACTTTCGGGTTTTGTGCCTCGGGCTCTGTGCATAACACCTGTAATGGAAAGCCACATAAACCAGGGTTTCCTGAGAAAGCTGTGGGCCCCTGGTTCAACAATGAACCCTCCTGTGGTATTTTCCCTGTAAGATTATTCTGCCGGAAATCCAAGCTAAGAAACACCGGAAACTTCCCGTACGACGCCGGAACCTCGCCGGAAAAATGATTAAACGACAAATTAACAGTCCCTGTCAGCTCTGACAACTCACTCAGTGACTCAGGGAGTGAACCGGAAAGCTCATTACAAGACAAATCCAAATGCTTCAAGGATTGTAGTGAAGTGATGTTGTTAGGAATGGGCCCACTAAGAGAGTTATGAGAGAGATCTAGAGAGACGAGATTAGTGGCATTGAAGAGATGAAGTGGGATGAGATTAGAGAAGTTGTTGTTAGAGAGAGAAAGTGATTGTAGAGAGAGAATGGTACCAAGTTCAGAAGGAATGTAACCAGTGAAGTTGTTGTTGGAGAGAGAAACGGAAGTGACTTTGTGAGTGATGTTATCACATGTAATGCCTTGCCAGTGACATGGGGTTGGGTCTGTTTCAGACCAGAAAGTGAGAGTGTGAGTTGGGTCAGTTGTAATGGCGGATTTGAGAGCTAAGAGAGATAGCCCGTCGGAGTTCAGAGAGAGGGTAAAGTTAGTAGAGTAATGCAGGAAGAGAGTGACAAACAAGAATGCTGCAGCAGCATTACAGTTCATGGTTGGAAGAGTTTGAATTTGTGTTGTGCAACGAGGAGTTGCAGAGAGAGAGAGAGAGAGAGATGATTGAGGAAGGAAATAGAAGGATTAATAGTACGAGAGAGATTAGAAGTACTACAGTAGTTTAAGTTTGAATTATGTCGTGGTGTTGTGTTGGATATCGAGGTCAGTAATTATGCCACTCGTAAACACAACACTGTACTGTACCCTTCTTTTTCACAGTAGTCGTAACTTATATATTAAAATGGAGTAATTAAATTGATACGGGTAAATAATTAATCTTTGTTCTGATGTAAACGAAGGAGCCGTTATAAGTTCTTTAAGTTTTGAATTTTTGAACAAGGTTTACTACCAAATCCCAACCACTTGTATGCCACAATATAACAACATATGTCTAGAAAACTTGGTTTAAATTGGCTGATTTTACACGTTTATGTGCAGAATCATGCTGCGACTAGTAATGGGCGAGCATTAAATTTAAAAATGGAGGAATAATTGAAAATTTGGGTTGAAAATAAATTATTATTTTTTTGTCAGGGGGTTGAAAATAATTGAACTGAAACAATATGAAGGTTTCTTGAATCTTGATATACGTTCTTTAATTTTATTTCAAAAAATCAGTTTTTCAAAAAGCTAGGAGTTTTTAAATTTCTTTTGTGAAATTCGATTTTGAAATCATAATCAACTGCAATTTTATTTTCAATATTGTGGAAAAAGTAAAAGTTTCAGGATCTTCTTAAAAATATATTGTTGTTTCTAAAATGTTTTGTATAATTTAAAGGTACTAAAAGTGGACAATAATATATTACTTTCTTGCTTTGTAAACAAATATAAATATTTTATTTATACAAAAGAAACAATTAAAAACAAGATGGGTCGCGATACTCTTTTCGAGTATTACTAATCAGCTAATCGCTTTCTGTTCTTTTTATATTTATTAAGTGGAACAAAGGTATGTATACTTTTTAATTTTGTACAAACTACAAATATTACTCCATACATCTGTGCGCACGTTCAATTCTATACAATTTTTATTTTGGGGCGTTCGTTTCATTTCTATACATTTCAAAAATAGTAAAGTTTTATAATATAAAAATTATTTTATATTTATTTACATTCACTATTTTCCCCACTATACCTCATCTTTATAATATTAATTGGTTTCAATACTTTAACTGATTTTCTTAATTTTTTCTACTAAATCACCACACATCCATACGTATATTATTCAATGGGATGGAAGAGTACATTTTGTCTAAAACTGTAAAAATTAAAAATTGGAAGTTTTACTTATTACAAAAGCTAGAAAGTTGTGCAGAGACCTCATACAGATTTTTGGCGTGGAGCTAGAATAGAATATTACCTAGTAGAGCAATTAAGTCCAATGTTCTGGTTCAAGTCTTTAATATAATATAAAAAATTATGTTATGATAATTTACGACGTATTTAACTACTTTTAACTAAGTGTCTTATCCAACAATGTCCTAGTTCAAATCTTAAATATAATATAAAAAATTATGTCCTAGTAATTTAAAACATATTTAACTACTTTTAACTCCAAGTGTCTTATACACACTATATATTTAATATTTTACTATTAAAAATTTTATTTCATCATTAAATGACAGTATAAATTAGAGAGAGAAAGAGAGCGTTTATAATAATTTGAAGCAGTATTAATTATCTCAACAATGCTGGTTTGGATAACTCAACATAGAACAAGGACTTGGAAATAATACTATCTTTCACTGAAATCAGTACAGATTGAAGATTGGGTATATACATATGGTTCTGTGAACTACAGTGAAGAAGTCGTCAACAGAAGTCCGTATGAAGTTCATTAATATGTTCAGGCACANNGAGAAATAAGGTTGAAGGCATTTGAAGCAATTCTCAGAATTAGTGTGAAGACCTAAAGGATTTTAGTGAAGCTGATCGGATATGGTAGAAGACTTAACAAGGAATTGATTGCTAATAATATAAAGGCCTGAGAGCGGAACTATTCGTCTGTGAACCTGACCAATTGCACTAGGCGTCAGTGATCCGTGAAGGAAAACTAAATATTATTGTTCAGAAAAATTGTTAAGTTTAGAGCTGTAATCAGGGAAGGGCAAAAGTGAAAAGATTTTACTAGTTTAATCCTGAAAATGCAGCTCCGGGAAGTTTAGTGGCTTAAGTGGAAAGGAAGGAAAGTCAAGGGCACCTAACTACAGTTTGGCCAGGTCATGTGACATGCACACGGTGTCTTGTAGGGTTTTTAGTTTGTTTATAAAGTACTGGTTATTTATAAACTTTACTTTGTTTATTTAATAAACTTTGAACAAGTTTATTTTATAAACAAGTATAAGTTTAATTTATAAACCTTAAAATAATTTATTTTATAAACTTTCAATAATTTATTTTATAAACTAAAATTGAATTATATTATAATTTTTAAATAAGGTTATTATATAATTCTAAAATAGTTTATTTAATAAGTTAAAAGTAAGTTTATATAATTAAATTATTTATACTTTAGAATTAAAAACCCTAGATGATTAGCCTATATATATACATACATACGTGGAGACATGCACATACAATCCACATGTATAATGTAATGTTGCATGAGTATGTCACATGGGAGATAAATTTTGGCTAAGGAAAAAGTAAGAGGCGACATCAACCTTTTACTACAGGCTGATGTCGCGTCTTCTCTTGCTGCTGTCGCGCCTTATGCAAATTCAAGGGCTGGTGTCGCCACTTATGATGATTCACTTCGCGCTTTGGAAGGGCTGATGTCGCAGCTTAAAAACCAGGGTAAAGTTGTGAAGTTGCAGCTCTGTTAGCTAACTATCAAGAGGCGACAACAATCTATTTGTTAAGTCCATGTCGCCTCTTACATTCCTAATATGACTGCTGTCGCCTCATATGGAAATCTGATAGTTAATGTCGCACCTTGAAGCTCCTGTAGGGCTAATGTCGCGTTACAGACTCTCCCGCGGCCTTCCACAGCTGTCCTGCAGGCATGCACAAGATGCAAATCTCCTGTCGCCTTTTATTAGAAGCCAAAATATGTCTAAGTCAAAATAAGAGCTTGTCGCCTCTTAAAATGCATATGTCGCCCTCTTGAAAATCCAAGAAC
>PHNY01197269.1:7617-18769 GCA_003724115.2 Anethum foeniculum | reverse complement strand
AAAGTTTTTTTTTTTTTTTTTTTTTTTTTTTTGCTGCTCTCTGAAAGGAGCTACTATGGGTAGAAGAGTTACTGACTGGAGTTGAGACTTAAGTCTAGCAAAAAAAATTTAGAGACACTGAAGCCAAGCTCTTGAAAATTAATGTAGAAGACAAATCTAAAATGTTGCTTATTTAAGCATAGCGGTATATCCCACAAACATTTTACCAGTCCCATTCTTCCACAAACGAAGACTGGAGAGTATGTATCTAGTTAATATGTTATGAACTCTTATATGAAGCTGCATAGCAAATATTCATCAAAGGTTCACTTCCTATCACCAGAATACCAGAGAAACAACACACATGAAAGTACTAATTTGGATAAGAGTTTACCTCCACAGACTTTAACTCGGGAAGGCGTATGATTTGTTGCTGCACACTGGTCGAAATAATCTTATTGATCACAGATTTCGACACAACTGGAATGGTTACTAGAGGAGATGGAGCAGCACCTCTGTACATTGAGCCTGCTCTCCAATATCTCAAGCCAAATGTCTTCTCCCACTGGCTTGTAGTTTCAGAAAAACCAACATCCAGCTTTTGCCCTTTTGTTCTGTCTGAGTCTGTGTCGTCATGTTCCAAAACCTTCCCAATGAGTTTAACCAGGTCTTTGCAGTAAGACATTGGGTGCAACTGGTGAGAATGCCAGATCAGGTCAATGTCGTAGGTCGGAACACAGAAGCGTTTAAGCATTTGCTCTCTGTTTTTCTTAATTAAATGCAGGAAGCCTTTATATCTGGCCACAGCTCCCTCAAGAAAAAACTCATTCTTCATATGAGGTCTGGAAACCTGGTAAACATACTAGTTAAAAAGATGATATAGAGAACAATACACATGCAACGTTTCAGTCAGTTGTTTTCTTTTAGAATGGCTTCAAATGTAAATAAGCAAATTGGTTGATATTTATAGATAGCTGCAAGAAGTAACTGCATAAACTACAATAATTTTAAGCACCATCTATTTGCAATGTAAAACAAATTGAAATTTCCTACTCTCTGTTACCTAAATGATTAAAATCAAGACAGATTCTTCAGTTTCAGTACTAGGCTAATCAAAATTCCTTAAAATCAGAAAACCAAAAAGCTGACCAGAAGCTTTGCAAGGACCACACTGAGGGCAAGAAAATTGCTATGCTATGCAATACAATTTGGTAAAGATTTGACAAAGCATTTAATCAAATTTCTAGATTTTTTTTTGTTTCTGCTAAAACTGCTACATGAAGGCAATACCTAGAAAGATAAAAAATTCCATAAATTCTATAACAATAAAGCTGATCAGAAACATATATGATGCGTGGAGGTCACAATTGTATGAAAGATGTAGAGTTTCTGTGTCCAACATCGTGACATTCAATATAGATTAACACAATTACTTCCTATATTACCTGGTAGAAGAATGGACTCTGTCTCTCAATAGCTGAAACAAGATCATATGTGGTGTGCTTTTCGGCATCAGCTGCTTTCTCAAATGTTTCATCCCAGCAAGATGTATCAGGGTCAAAGCTATAGGGCTCATCTGGGTAAAACCTTTTCCAAATCTCTTCTGTCTCTCTTACTGAAACCCCTTCAATTGATGACACAACATTGCAATTATCAAGAATTCTTCCATAAAACTTCTTGCAATCAGATATATACCTCACCTGAAGAAGAAACAAAGAATTACATCTTTCAGTCCCTAAATAATATATTCAAAAAAAATCAATGAACAACTATGTGTTAAAACAAAACAGCACAGAAGCATACTGGATTAAGCCTGTGGCAGTGCCAAACCCATTCACAGTCAAGAGGAACAACCAAAGGTCCTTTAGAAATCCCGGACTCGGTGTTTCTAGCAAGCAGTGGGAGCCAACAAGCATTATACCTGAAATTTAATTAAAATAAGTTCACATGCAAGACAACCACTGCTAAAAATGCATAGCAGTGATTCCACAAACAGTAGTCTTATGGCGTATGAATTTGTTCTGCCTACATAGTAACTTATTACTTATAAATAAATTGTTATTTTTTTCCCTCAATTTGTTAACTTATAAAAAAAATACTCATCATCTTACTTATAAGCTGGACTCATGGTTACAGATATCTGAAATTGGAACTACTCGGTTGAGGTACCAATTTACGAATTATCGGGCAATTTTTAAAAAGTCGGATGATTTATTGCCGATTTATCAGAAATTTATCGAATCAGCCAAATATTTTAACTGATTTATCTACAATTTTTGAAAAATCGGCCGATTTCTATAACCACGTCTAGACTCTAAAAAGAACATGAGTACATTTATATTTTCATTATCTTTTCCATTCCGTTCCTAGCAATTTGGTACATTTAGCATTATTCTAATTTAAAACTATAAACCAACAACCTGATCAATACAAAACAATTAACAAAAATACCTATAAATGGATCTTTGAACAGCAGGGCCATTGTAAAGCCAACGATTACGATCAACAGCTGCAAGAAACTTAAGCTGCTGTTTAGCAGTAGCCACAAGATCCTCACTAATAACAATCTGCTGAGCTTTGCTCCACTCTATCTCCTGTTCTTTCTCCATATCAATATCTTCCTAGTATTAAAAAAAAAAAAAAACAAAACTAGTAAATAAAAAGATTACTAATGTAAAGACTATTACTACGTGAAATCATAATGGGTTTTTTAATTAAAAAGATTATAATATTTTTCTTACCAGAAAAAGAATGATAGTGGATGGTTTTTAACTGTTCGGAACGCAAAGAAATCAAGAAATTGCTCAGGCGATCATCAGAGTGGAGTGGATCGTTTAAATGGGCTTGTGGGGGTGTTTGATATTTAGATTTTTTTTATTAAAATCTTGCGTTTTCTTGCAGGTTTTAAGGGACAACCATGAATGTATGTATGTATATAAAATGGAGAAGTCTCTGCCTTTTCTAGTCAATGCAGTGTGTGTATTTTGTGTGTATTGTATGGAATGTAGTACTGCAGTTATAGTTTCATGACAAATATACCCTTCCCTAACTGAATCCCTCCCTTTTAATATGAATATAAACTAATTAAAATATCCTTGACAAAAAAAAAAAAAAAAAATTAGAATATTCATGCTATTTTATATCGGAAATACGAAGGCAATGTGAATGTGAGCGTGTTCAATTTTAATTAGTCGTAATTGTTTCTTTAGCATATTTGCAAAAATAATAAATGTGGTTAGATTAATTTTGCAAAATAAAAATACTGATTATTGTTTTATTGAGAACAGGAAATTTAATCCGAAAAAGGATTGTAAAGGTAGATTAGACATTTCCCGAAATGCTTTTGCGTGCAAGAAAATAATTAACTAATCAAAGGATAATATTTTATTATTGTACTACCAAGTGTGATGCAGTACAAGTTGTTCAACTGTTAAATCTTATCCATATTGTCCATGTAATATAACCTGTACTTCTAGTTTCTGAGAAGTACATTCTGCACACCAAGCGGTAGGACTCGGGAGTTGCCAGTCTAGGTAGAAATTGGTCCCGTTTGGGGTACCATTGTTGGATTATATATACTTATATTTTGAAGCTTACATCATATAGGCCAGCTTGGAAGACATTAGACGATAGTAATGATTTTTTTTCTAATCGAACACACTCACGTACCCGTCTTATCTTTGACATGATTCCAATCCTTGACATCTCGAGTAAGATATCACCCGCCTTGTGTTTGACATGATTTGAATCCTTGACATCTCGAGTAAAATACCGCTAGACCAATTTTAATGTTATCACTGAAGAAAACCAACGGTTACAATTGGGAAAGGCTTAGCTTCAAGACTATCTCCCCAAACAATTTCTTAAAAAATAGAAGCATCTTTAAATAACCAATGTTGCAACTTTAAATAAATGTAAAATGTCATTCTTTTGTATACTGAGCCTTCAAGTTACCTTTGGAATCTCCTAGTACAAAAATTGATGGTAGTGAAACAATGCAATGATTTTGATATAAGTGTAAAATTTATTGAATATAGTAAACCGGCAGGCTAGTCTATTTCCTTGCTGCCTCTTCATACTCTGCTTCAGGAGGTTGTTCTCCACCCTGAGACCCTCCAGACGCATCCCCGCCAGAGCCTTTGTTCATATGCTCTCCAATCTTTGAAAGGGTTTTATTAGCAGCATCAAGTTTTGACTTGATCTCCTCGGCATTTTCACCGCCTGCTGCCGTCCTTAAGCTCGACACAGCAGCCTCAATCTCTGTAACCACCTCTGATGGAATCTTATCCTTGAACTCACCCAAGCTCTTCTCGATGCTATATATTGAAGTTTCAGCGCTGTTTCTGAGGTCAATCAATTCTTTCCTCTCCTGATCTTTTTGAGAATGTAAATCTGCTTCCCTAACCATATTCTGGATCTCCTCGTCTGAAAGCCCTCCAGATGATTTTATTGTAATCTGCTGCTCTTTTCCAGTCGCCTTATCCTTTGCAGAAACAGTGACGATACCATTGGCATCAATGTCAAATGTCACTTCAACTTGTGGCAATCCCCTAGGTGCAGGCGGTATACCAGAGAGTTCAAATTCTCCAAGAAGCTTGTTGTCAGCAGCCATTTGACGCTCACCTTGATGCACTCTAATTCCAACTTGTGTCTGGTTGTCAGCTGCTGTAGAAAAGACCTACAAAATACATATACCACGTTCAAAGTGAATTATCCAGCATTTATCATCTAAATTTCAAAACGAAGGAACAGACAACTGCCTACTTAACATGATCTCAGCGCCATAGCTCACACTTATGATAGCATCTGAATATTTAACAGCCAAAAACAATTCAATGTTACAAAAGCTCAACCTAGAAGTCACAAGTGCATCACATAGCAAAGCAGCTTCATTTAACCAGCAAAACATATGCATGCCACGAGCTAATGCATAGACAAGTTTTTTGTTATGCATAGAATATAGATAAAATATATAATGCATATTTAATTTTATTTTCTAGGAATGGAAGCATGAACGACATATAAGCAAACATCTTTAGCCCCAAGTACATTCCTCTTGTTAACTATTATTTTCCTAGCATAACTGCATGTTAAAAAGTGACAGACTGACCTGAGACTTCTTTGTTGGTATTGTTGTGTTTCTGTTAATCAATTTGGTGAAAATGCCACCAAGGGTTTCTAGACCAAGTGATAGTGGAGTTACATCCAACAAAAGGAGCTCTTTCACATCTCCTCGGAGTATACCACCCTGAATAGCAGCCCCCATTGAAACTGCCTCGTCAGGATTAATACCCCTGCTTGGAGTCTTCCCAAATATTTCAGCAACAACTTCTTGAACCTTTGGAACCCTGGACATTCCTCCAACCAGTAGGACTTCATCTATCTCTTTCGCTGAGACGCCAGCATCCTTTAGACAGTTATTACAAGGGATTCGGGTCCTCTCAATCAAATGACCTACCAAGGTCTCAAACTTAGACCTGGTCAATTGAATATTTAAATGTTTTGCACCAGAACTATCGGCAGTTATAAATGGAAGATTAATCTCAGTTTGGTTTGTTGATGAAAGTTCAATCTTAGCCTTCTCGGCTGCTTCACGGAGCCTTTGCAAAGCAAGTTTATCCTTCGTTAGATCAACTTTGTCCGTTCTCTTGAATTCATTACCCAAGAAATCTAACAGTGTATTGTCAAAGTCCTCACCGCCAAGAAACGTGTCCCCGTTAGTTGCTTTAACCTGTCAAATGTATTGCCAAAATGTTAATTATATCGCTTCACATTGGTTAACATAAACATGTAAAGTAAATAAAAGTTGTACCTCAAATACACCTCCAGATATTTCTAGAATAGAAACATCAAAAGTTCCACCTCCAAGATCAAAAACTGCAACTGTACCTTCTTTGTTGTCCAACCCATATGAAAGTGCTGCAGCTGTTGGTTCATTAATGATTCTAAGCACCTCTAGACCAGCTATTTTCCCAGCATCTTTAGTTGCTTGTCGTTGTGCATCATTAAAGTAGGCGGGAACTGTGACTACAGCCTTACTCACACTCTTACTAAGATAAGCCTCTGCAGTTTCTTTCATCTTAGTAAGAACAAATGCTCCAATCTGGCTTGGGGAATACTGCTTCCCATTCATCTCGACCCATGCATCTCCATTTGGAGCTTTGACTATCTTATACGGTACCATCTTCATTTCCTTTTGTGTCTGAGGATCATCAAAACGTCTCCCTATCAACCTTTTAGTTCCAAAAATTGTATTAGTTGGATTAGTCACAGCCTGACGTTTAGCTGTAGTCCCAACCAACAGCTCCTCTCTGTTATTAAAAGCCACAATGGAAGGTGTGGTTCGAGCTCCCTCTGAGTTCTCAATCACTTTCGGAGACTACACAAAGCACAAAACATTTACAACAATCCTTTCTTACGGGACACAATATCAACCGAGGGTAAAATACAAATTATGTAAAAACTAACCTTTCCATCCATGATCGAAACACAGGAGTTTGTAGTTCCCAGATCAACACCAATAACCTCATTGCCAAGCGGTTTAGAGCTGAAAAGATTTTTCTTTTAAATAAAAAAATTCACGCGTACACAATTGATACTGCAGACAAAAGTTCTAAAGATAGCAAACTCAAAGAACTGCTTAATTACCTGAAGTATCTCGCGTAATTTGTCAATTTATTAGCAAAAGGCTGAGCGGCTATAGGTGACTTCGCGGTTCCAGTAAACTGAGAATCAAACGAGGTAATTAAGAACAAGTGAAGCTTAAATTCACAGGTAAATATTCTAATAGCTTGAGCAAGAAATCGACACAAACACGCATATATACAAAGGTCAATTTCCACTACAAACTCTACAAAGGGCGAGATCTGATATATATAAATTTACAAGGCTCAACGAAAATAAAAACAACATTCATACTAATCATACGAATATAACCTACTACATAAATATACAATTCACTAAACACACAAATAAGATTTACTAATACAAACACGATTCACCAATTTTGTAGCTAAATTAACCTCAGAACTAAACGAATACCGATTTAATTCATTAATCGAGATTAAAAATAAACAGTCTCTGTTATGCTAGTACAAGGATATCAAAATAATTTATCGAGATTATTCATTTATCGAATATTCAATTACGAGAGATGTGAATTAGTGACGGAGTTACCGATCTGTAAGCAGCTAAGGAAGAAGTATGAAGCTCTCGACGCCTCAGAGTTCGCAAGAGCATTGACGTGGCCATGGCCTCTACTGCACTCTTAGTTGTGTTTAAACGCCCAAAGTTAAATGGTTGAAAGGGTTTAAGGGGGAGAGGCTGTGAGGGTTTTAGGGGGTTTTAAAACAACTGAGCTTTTGGTTTAGCTTGGGGAAGGGGGTAGTGGGCCCATTCCTGTTTCTAAATTCGGTTTTTCTACTTAAATTTTACAGTAGTAGTACTTTTCTTTTCCGCTTCTCAAAGTCAGACTTATTTTTCATTTTTTTAAATGTGAATGAATAAATTACATTTTACATTAGCTTCTAGATTTTTGCAAGGATACGATTTAATATGTGTTCATTTAGTTATTTCATTTTTTTATTTTTCACAAGTATCTTATGTACTTGATTATTTTTATTTTTGAACAAAAGATTAATATTTATATCTATATAAAAAGTTTAAAGCTTTAAAAATAATTTATCGGATATTCATACATCTTAAAACCAGATAACAATTTAAAACTGTTAGTGCTTCGTGCCAAAAAAAAAAAAAAAACTTGTTAGTGCTTTTTATTAATTATTAATTTTTGATATGAATATGGAACGAGGTCTTATAAAAAAATTTAAATTTAAAACGGATCAGCCGCGTCTCCGAATCTATTCAAATTACCAACAAATTTCTAAAATTTTAGGTGGATTGGATTTAATTATTTCTACTTTTCGAGGTATAACAATAGACCTAGAGGCTAGACTAGAACAAATTGGTGGAGAAGTTTTATGTTATATATGGTAATCATTCTTATATTTGGATTCGAAATTTCAGGGACGAGTTGTCTATTCCTCCTTCATCAAGGAGAAATAAAGAACAAATATAAATTCAGGGATTAATTAAAGAATCCCTTCCCAACCTCTTTATTAATTTTTGAATGTAATACTTTCTATCCTGGTTAATTTCTTCTCATATGTCGCTAGTAAATTTCATAAAAGAATGTAAGTAAAATAAATTTACCCTATCATATTATTATAGGTGATAACCAGCCTCCAGAAAAATGCATCAATTATTAAATCTCTCGTGCATGNNNAAACTTAATATCATCACAAAGATCTAATGCAAGTATTAAACACAAGAAATGAAGCCTTGATATAGAACATCAATGGAGATTATATACATTTGTGTATTGTTTACAGAGATGTAGATGTAGTATTTTTACAGAGAAGAAGACTAACACACTAAAAACACACAGAGAAAACTAAAACTCTAGTAATGAGCTCACAAACTATATATTGACTATGCTGGAGCTGGACACCATTTTGGAGGGAAAAACCGTTAGACACAGCCTCCAGCCTGGCAGTACAGCTCAGCTTCACATCAGCACATAGTCAGCCACTTTTGCCACTTATACTAACAACCCCCTTAAGTTAGGTGTAGGTACAGTACTGCAAACACCTAACTTGGAGAGCAAATACTACAACTGAGAAGAAGGTAGCGCCTTAGTAAAAAGATCAGCTAATTAACTGGCAGATGAAATGTGCTGAGGAGAGATTAATCCTGCCTTGAGTTTCTGACGGACCAAATGACAGTCAATTTCAATATGTTTGGTCCGCTCATGAAAAACAGGATTTGATGCAATATATAGAGCAGATTGATTGTCACAGAATAGTGGAACAGGCGTAAGATTAGTACACTGCATTTCAGACAAAAGAGAGATTAGCCAGGTAATCTCACAGCACACATCGGCCATACTTCGATATTCTGCTTCTGCTGTGGAACGAGCAACAGTTTGTTGTTTCTTGCAACGCCATGAGATAACAGTCCCACCAAAAAGAAGACAGTAACCAGTAAGTGATTGTCTAGTTCGAGTACAACTCCCCCAATCAGCATCACAATAAGCAGTGAGCACAGGATTAGCCTTAGAAGCATAGAACAAACCTTGATCAATAGTCAAACTCAAATATCGTAGCAATTTGAGAGCAGCATGCCAATGAATTGAGTGAGGAGTATTTATAAATTGAGCCAACACATGTACTAAATAGGCTAAGTCTGGGCGAGAAATAGTAAGATAGATTAACTTGCCAATTAAACGACGGTAAGCTGTGACATCCTGAAGCTGTGGACTATCAGTTTCCTTTAACAAAGCATGATGTTGATCCAATGGAACAATAGCAGTCTTACCTTGAAGTTGAGGAAATTCAAGCAAGAGATCAGCAATATACTTTTGCTGATTCATGAAGATACCATCAGTGGTTCTACTAAACTGAATTCCCAAGAAATAGTGAAGAGGACCAAGGTCCTTGATTTTAAAATGAGTGCTGAGAAACTCTGTAATTTCAGCCATTACAGCAGGACTATTCCAAGTCAGCACCATGTCATCGACATAGATGAGCAGAAAAATCAGATTACCTTGCTTAGCATACACAAAAAGACTTGGATCCCCATTAGTCTGAACAAACCCAAAGGACAATAGAGCATTAGATAATGCTATAAACCATTGTCGAGGGGCCTGTTTAAGGCCATAAAGTGACTTGAGCAGACGACAAACAAGTTTTTGACCTGGATATTTTGACAAAATATGAGCTGGAATATCATATCCTTGAGGAACAGACATATACACTTCTTCATCTAAACTTTCATGTAGAAATGCATTCGTAACATCCAATTGTTTAATCTCCCAATTGGACAACACAGCAAAAGCAAGTAGTAATCGAAACGTAGTCATCTTGGCAACAGGTGCGAAAGTCTCAAAGTAATCCATATTTGGAGTTTGAGTAAACCCTTTCGCCACCAATCGAGCCTTAAATCTGTCTACCTGGCCATCTGGTAAATACTTGACCTTGTATAACCATTTGCAGCCTACAGATTTTTTATTTGAAGGAAGTGGAACAATGTCCCAAGTGCCATTTGCCTCTAAAGCATCTAACTCAAGACTCATGGCTTCACACCATTCAGGAACCTGGACAGCTTGTTTATAAAATTGAGGAACATTAGATGAGTCAGTAGAACCTTTAGAAGAAGCACCTGTAGTATCAGAATTGGATAAAGATGATGACTGAAATGTACTAACAGAGGCAGAAGTGAATTATGACAGTGGAGGTAAACCAGTATAGTCACTAAACTTGGCTGGTACCTGCCTTTGTCTTTGAGGCCTGATAGCTGCACTAGTGTCATTAGAAGATATATCAGCTGAAATTTCAGTAGAGCTAGTAGCAGTCTGAGTATCAGATGCAACAGTTGATGAGCCAATTGTATTATCGAACTGATGATCAGATTCAGTTTCAGATAGAAATAATGATTCATCCTCAGATAAAGAATCATTAAATTGAAGTGGTTCATCCAAAATCCCCTATGAAGTAATAGGAAATAGTAATTGAGGTGGAGACACATCAATTGTTTGAACAAAAATATAGTTTCAACAAATTTAACATCTCTTGAAACTATAATTTTCCTTGTATCTAAATTGAGAACTTTGTAACCTTTAGTTGCATAAGCATATCCAAGAAATACTCCTTTGATGGATCTAGCAGAGAACTTGTCTGATGGCTTTGGCAAGACTGAAACATAACACAAATAGCCTAAAACCCGTAAGTGATTATATTCAGGAACAGAGTTGTATAACAATTCATAAGGGCTTTTGCCACCCAAAGAGACTGCAGGAGTTCTATTAATCAAATACACGGCTGCATGAAGACAATCTCCCCAAAAGACTATTGGTAAGCCAGCATGAAAACGAAGAGTGTGAGCACAGTTTAACAAATGTCTGTGTTTACGCTCTACTAAACCATTTTGCTGGGGAGAGTATACACAGCTTGTTTGATGTATAATGCCTAAAGCAGACAAATATGTAGATAAAGAAGCATTTACAAACTCTGAACCATTATCCGTTCGAAATATTTTGACTGTAGTCTTAAACTGAGTTTGAATAAGAGCTACAAAATCTTTAATCAAAGATGGGACAACAGACTTATCTGAAAGC
>PHNY01197185.1:7781-22531 GCA_003724115.2 Anethum foeniculum | reverse complement strand
TTTTTTTTTTTTTTGTTCTTGCAATGTACGAGCAATTTTTTGCTTTAAAGTTTTTGATTAAATTTTATAATTAAATTGTATTATTCTGTGTATGAAAAGATGGGAGCGAGGTCTTCTTGGTTTGAAGAAAGTATTGCGATAAAAAGCTCTGCAAGTTTTATAAATGTTAAAAGCAGAATAGTTATTTAGCAAAAACAAAAAAATAAAAAAAGAAAAAAGAAAATGAAAATAGACATGAAACAAATTAATTTATAAAGGTAGTGCCCGTTTTGTTTTTATTTAATTTTAGCAAGTTAGAATGTAAGTAAAGAAAAAGATTATCAATTATTTTCAGTACAGAAGTTGTATATTTGTATATTAATAATTAATAATACTATGTAAATTCATGTAATTTTTTTTTTTTTGCTAAGTAAATTCATGTAATTTTTAACTTCGAGTAAAATATGAAGTTCATAGAATTATGTAAAAATTGAGGTTATAAGTTAATTTATTCATAGAATTATGTAAAAATTGAGGTTATAAGTTAATTTATAAGTATCTCATTCATTCTCATTGCTAAGGACTCGGCCGGTTACGTTGTTAAATAAACAGCCATGGAAAATAATAAAATCAAAATTACTGTTAAAAAGAATGGAGCTTTTTTTATTTGTCAATCACAATCAGAAGAAATTCTATTCTTGTCGTCGTTTGTATAATTATTTTTATGTAGTTAAATTTCCCCTCGTACCTTTGCAACTATTCGAGGCAATTGTTCATTCAAAATTTTAAAGTTTTTCATTTTGAAACTGCAATTAGTGCTAAATTTCAAATATATAAGTAATTAAAATTGCCTTTAATAATGTCCCAAAAAAAAGTTGTTTTTGACTTATTTGGTTGGTATTTTCAGAAAATAAAAGTAGTCTAATTAATGATTTCAATATTTCATATGTGAGCTGTAATATTATGAAGTAAATATAAAATGTTTCAAGATTTCTTATATCAAAATAAAATCTATTTAACATCAATTTAAGATAAAAATTGTTTTCAAAGCAAATATATAATCTGTTTCGGACGTTTTGGACTTTAGAGTGTGCTGATGGCACATTCACATATTAACAACTTGTCGAGATATTGCCAAAATTTAGCAAATATCTATAAAACATAATGTAGTATAATTTTCTGAGCAAAATAGTAGTTTATGTTTATATTTTTTAATTTAGTTTTTTTTAGAACAGCCTTAAACTTCATTTTGCATATTTAAAGAATATGTAACATTATTCTTTTTTTATGATATAATTTAATAATTACATTCTATTTATAGTTTTAACTAGAATATGGACATACCCTATGGGTGTGGAATCAATTAAAGAAGTAATACATAAAAAAACATCAAGAAAAGATATTGAGACTCTATCATATATGGTTGAAAAAGATTGATATCAATATTATTGGAAATTCTGGTGCGGTCACACTTGGACTGACTCTATGTACCCATTGTAGGTGGTTGCAAGTCTACAAGGCGGAAAGTAAGTGAAGACAGATTAGAGTGCCAAGGGGTGTGGTGAATCTTCTCTGTTTAAAAAGTTTGAGAAACTTTGAACTTTAGATATGTGGAAGGGGGTGCACCATTTTTTTACATTGTTTTTATTTTATATTATATTCTGAATTAAGTCTTCTCTTTGTTGAATTTCTTAAAACTTAATTTGTAATCTTACCTTTTCGTAGAGCTTAAAAAGAATCTAATGAATTGTTTTTTGTTAAAATTTTGAAAAAAAAAATTAATTTTGTACAAATATCACAATCTAAAAAATATTCTAGTAAGACGTGCCAACCAAAAACTTACAGAAATAGCTTTTTCGAAAAACCCCACCCAGCAATTAAATTTGGTTCTATTTTTTATAATTTAAATGAAATGTAAAAATATTTAATTACAAAGGGATTTTATATTTAGGTGTAAACATGTATTAATGAATAATTTAAAATTGAAACTATTCTTGTCCTCAATTAATCATAAATTAACGTTTTAAATTTGAGATTAATTACACGTTTTAAATAAGAGATTAGTCACATTGTCCATGTTGGTATATTTCAAATTTAATTTTAAAAAGAATTTGAATTAATTATTTTTTAAAAGAAACTAACGTTAAAGCTGAAGTTCTATTTCAAATAAAATACCTCATGATGCTAAATAAGTATTAACCATAGTTATAATACATTAACATTGGACTTGTTTGAAGAATCATAATTTTTTAATGGTACTAATATTCTCATCATTTTGATAACTTAATTAGTAATCCTTTTAATATTACTATTTGATAACAAAACAAGTGGTGCAAAGTAGGGATATTTTTAAAACTTTTATTATTTCATTTATTTAAAATAATTGACTTCTTTTTGAGTATTTTTAATATTTTAAAATAATTGATAAATTTTACATTTATTCATTTTTAAATAAATATTATATAATACTTTTAATATATCTACTTCTACTTTTTATATATTACATGGTGTCTAAAGGGATTTTATATTTAGGTGTAAACATATATTAATGAATAATTTTAAATTTGAAACTATTCTTGTCCTTAATTAATCATAAATTAACGTTTTAGAGATTAACCATATGTTTTAAATAAGAGATTAGTCACATTGTCATGTTGGTATATTTCAATTTAATTTTGAAGAGAATTTGAATTAATTATTTTTAAAAGAAACTAACGTTAAAGCTGAAGTTTTATTTGAAGTAAAATACCTTTTGATGCTAAATAAGTATTAACCATAGTTATAATAAATTAACATTAGATTTGTTTGAAAAATCATAATTTTTTAATGGTACTAATCTTCTCATCATTTTGATAAGTTAATTAGTAATCCTTTTAACATTACTATTTGATAACAAAATAAGTGGTGCAAAGTAGGGATATTTTTAAAAGTTTTATTATTTCATTTATTTAAAATAATTAATTTCTTTTTTAGTATTTCAAAATTTTAAAATAATTGATGAATTTTACATTTATTCATGTTTAAAATAAATATTATATAATAATTTTAATATATCTACTTCTACTTTTATATATTACATAGTCTGTAAGGGCAAAATGATAATAATAATAATAGCTAATAGTGTGTTCACTTGGGAATCGAACCTATAACCTCATAATAAGAAATTAATATCATAACCATTGTGCTAGTGTAAAACATAAAAATTCTTTTATTTGATATTTATTATATTAATATGAGCTTTAATTTTAAAACTAGCGTAAAAATCTGTGCAAGGCACGGGTCTGTTTTTATACTGAAATGATTGCTTGCATGAACTTGTACATATATTAAAATAATTATGTAATTTAAAAGATCATAAAAGATAATATTTTGAATTTATTTTAATTTTATATAGTAAATTTTCAAACAATTTATTATTTTGAAAAGAATGTAAATATAGGTAAAATCGTGATATTTTAACGAAATAATCGTATATTTATCTAATGAAAAATTGGTTATATATGTAAAATTAAAATTTGAACCCATCATAAAATTTATTAGTATTATGTAATTCAAGGGTTGTCTTATTTTTCGTTTTATACATAAAATTTATAATTGCATATATGGTGCAATTCTACGATTTATATAATTTTATAAATAAGATTTAAATCTTTCTTAAAATTAAACACAATTTTAAATATATTTTACAGGATGATAACTATATATGTATAACTGAGTTAATAAAATAATTATATTTAATAATATTAAATTAATTTCGATTAATTTATTCCAACTAATCTCCAATTATTTGATTAATCCCCGAACGGTGCTTGCATTGATTCTATCTAACTTCCACTATTTTACAAAATCAAGTACATTCTAGAATCCAATTCTAAAATTTGTAAGTTAACTATTGTAATTTTTCAGTAATATAGTGTGTGGTAGATTAATTTACAACTGCGTAGTTATATATAGGGTATTCATCGGTCGATCAGGTTAAAAAATGTTTTTGCAATTTAGACTAATTAAATTCATTTGAAAATTTTTAAACTAACCCATTAAAAATACTCATAACTACATATGTTTGTGATAAGTTGCGTTAGGTTGAATGAGTTCAATTAGTTTATTGAAAACGTTAAATATTGTAATACTTATTAAAGTAAAAGACTTATAAATTAGACTTTTAGTTCTAATATTTAATTTTGAGTGACTATATAATTTTAGTAATGTAAATTATATTATAAGTTATATGCATACATATAAACTGTAGCTATATATCTACAAATAAAATTGTTGTATATTGTATAATGTATAATTGGATACTAGCATTTTATCCGTGCTACGCACCGAAAGCACACGTGTGATTTTTTTAAAAGTTATTATATTTATATATGATTGTCATTATTACTTTTTTAATAATTTTGACATATGTTTTGAAACCAGCTTAGAAGGTTAAGTTTTAATTTATTTCATCATATTTATATATAGATAGGATATATATTTATATTTAACCAATTGAACAACTTTTCGCATTTAAAACTTAATTATGTAATGATGCCAAGCAAATAATAAAATAAGAATCAAAAGGATAAATGTAATGGTATCATAGCAACAATATAAGTTGGGTAGTAGAAATTGTTTGAGACATAACATCAACGTTTGAATGAATTAAAAGTTGTAGCGGCCTACACCATTTTAGATTTATTCTTCTTATTCGCCCCATTATTACTCGTGCAATTGCGTTTATTTGTGCTATTTTTTGTCTCCATAGTGTCATCCTTGTCATTCTTAGAAGAATCGCCATCTGTTTCAAGAAAAAAAGAAAATATGTGAAGTGTCATTAGTGTGGAAGGAATATTTGGTGGTGACTAAATATCACAATCTTTTTTTGAAACTGAAAAGTATTTGCTTACCACGACGGAGTCAACACCATGTGACATGTTCTCAAATATTTGTGATGGCATCAGATCTTCCTCGATCACATCTGAAGCGAAATATACGGTATTGTCATGGACTAAGTTCTTGTCAGTCAAAGAAATAGTGGGGGTCAAATTTTTTCCAGTGATGGATTTCAATTTCTTAGGATACTTGTCACACTTCCCTTCCTGTTTTGGGTGTTATTATTTTTCAGAATAAATTTTAATCTCATAATTGACATATAATTTTCTCAGTAACTTATAGTTTTTACTACTTATAATGTTAATAATTACCTTTATATTCTGACTAGTGAGGCTGTTTACATTTGTTGATGTAACCTTTTCACTTCGCGAGCGAATATAAATACTTGAATTGTTTCACTTGGATCGGTGATGTTAGATCGGCACCTTAAATCTAAAAATATCAAATATAATCATTGTATAGAATATACGAAGAAAAGATATCTCTAGTCTCGTTGAACATGATACCTCTTATCCAGATATGGGCCAATTTGTCCACATTTGCATTTGTAGGTATCGTCGATGACAAATACTTCAGCTCGATATGTTCACAGATGTAAAACCACCACTTAGATTGTTCCTCGACATCACAAACGTATACATGACATAAGACCTCTATCTGCATCATGGTTTTAACAATGTAGAATTTTGGAGTGTAACAATTCTTTAAATGGAAACACAATAAAGTCTAAGTCACACACCACTTTGAACTCCGAGCTTCTGAGGTCCGTAATTTGCTTTAGATTATAGACGGGCGTCTTCTTGACTGTGCAATCTGGGACCGAAGTTGCATTATTTGAAACATTTTTTTCATCATGCCTGTGGTAGCAATGAAATTTCATGATGTAAGAACATAAAAACCCATTGGCGCACGCATGCATAATCGCACATTTACACACATAGATTTTTAGTAGTAGAATACACATGATTGGTGATATACAAATTATAAATTTGAAGTGGGTGTTTAAGTTAAATGATGATGCAATGAAATGAATATCAGTCAAGAGAACCTCTTAACATGCATATTTAAAAAATTACTAACCTGTAACGCAGGTCATACACCGCATCATAGTCGGGATTGACATAGAATTTTGAAGGGGACAATGTACTTGCTTGTAGTTGTTCTAGGAATATAAAGTATCTTGCAAGTTCCCCACATATAAATAATTTGTATCGAGAAGAGCAAAATATATCGTAGTAATGGTGATGTAGTTGTATTTAAATTTATGCACATACTACGAAATTTTGTTATGCCGCAACTCGTTAAGATGATAATATTATTTTGATCATTTAGTCTGTCCAACTCCTCATTTAATGTGTTTGCGAGATCAGCCCATACCGTTACTTTGATAGTTGCGTTGCAAGTAATTTTCTGGTGAGATAATGGAGGATATTAAGGGGTTATAAATTTGTAGATTAATTGTGCAGTTTACCTTCCACCGCTCAAATCAAACATCAATATATCTTTTGGGCTTTTAAGTGTATTGCAACTTTGCATTGGAAGTCTATTACGAACGAATCCTATCAAATCTGAATAATTATAAAAATTAGTTGTTTAAATCGCGAACATAGTAAGTATATATAAGTACCAATAATTTGAACGTGCATACCTGTTAAAATTTTGATATTTCCAACCTTATCCTCCAAGGTGTTAAAAGCAGCTAGCTCGAACTTATATTTCAGAATCATCTCGTATTCTTCAACTTCAGTCATGATTGTTCGCTTCAAAAAGTATATCTCTTTTCTGTTGCTTATAGCCGAATATGTATATTTTGCATCATCAACATTAAATTCTAATACGACATAAATTTTTCCTTCTTGAGGAATAACTTCCATCCTGTTTACAAAGTCCAACTATGTATTAGAAATGGTACACACTATAAGATTTATTTTATTTAACCAATACTGAGAGATAATAATCTAGAACTTGAATAAGTTCTCCTACTGTTGACCTTGCTGCAGGTGACCGCAGATCCTGTACTTAGCAAAACTAAAATCAATAAACCACAACTAACTACATATTCATTAGCATGAAACACATATAAAGAAAATACAACTGCAGATAACAATAAAACCATAAGGCTGCAATCCATTATCAACTCTCCCACTCCCTTCTAGAATATCTATTGTTAGTTACTTTTTTGGCACAATACATTGATTGCAGGCTGTAATAGGGCCACTTCAAATGAAAATTTACTTTTCTAAATGTAAAGCATAATGTAATGTAATATGTAACAGAAGGATTATAACTCAACATAAGATAAGAATCAGGAATATAATATTAATCATGAAGCACAGGAATCCCGAAGATTGAATACATGATAAATACAAAGAATCAAAACATGGAATTGAAGCTTGAAGTTTGTTGAAGAATCATGGAAATAAGTTCATTAATATGTTCAAGCCTCTATGAAGAATAATATGTCAGAAGACTCCAAGTTACGAAGAAATGAATTGATTTGAAGTATTGTAGATCCCAGGATTTTAGTGAATTGAAGCATGAAGCAGCTGAAGGACAAACCAACTTGAGCATTGTAAAGAGATTGGTGTGTTCAACTTCTGTGTTAGTCATCTGTGAACCAGACCAATGCACTAGGTGTCACACTCCAAGAAATGGATACATTGATCAATCAGAAGAAATAAGTTGAAGACATAATGTTGTTGAAGATAAGACTTAGAGTAAGAAGCAAAGGGAATATAGATTGAAAATATTATAAGTCATAGTAGCAACAAGAATCACCTGTAGCCTCCTGGACTTGGTGTGATTCTTGTCGCCTCCAAGAAAAGCCCATGTCGCCTCCTAGGTGCTAAGGAATGTACTTTGTCGCCTCTTGGAGTTAAGGCATGACCCTGTCGCCTCTTGGATGTATAAGGGCTTGCCTGTCGCCTCCTAGACACTAAGGAGTAGCACCTGTTGCCTCTTAGAGTATTAGGATGGACACTGGTCAGCTCCTGCATAACAAAGACAAGTCTGTCACCTCCAAGATTGTATGCATGTCATCTCCAAGCCCTAGCATGTCGCTTTGTGATGCATGCTCCAAGGTCTTAACTGCAACATTATGAAGCACTTCAAACATGTGGCTTTGGTTTTGCCACGTGTCCTATAAAATGAAGACTACACTAAAACCAATAGAATGAATTTCAATTGATTCATTCATCTTCTTCAGCTGCCAACTACATTTTACGAGAGCTCCACTGAAGGCTGTATTCATTTCAGAAGCTTGTAATTGTATTGTTATGCTGTCGAATTTATTGTAGCTAATCATCATTGATTAGAGTGTAGCAAACTCAAGGTTTATATTAATACAACGATATATTCTCTGAACTTGTTTGTGTTTAATTCGATTCCATAACTAAATGAAGAACTTGTTTAAAATTGAATTATTTGTGAGTATCGTATTCAACCCCCCTTCTACAATACTTTGGACCTAACAATTGGTATTCGAGCTTGTTGATTGACATACAAATCAAGATCCCGGTGATTTAGACCAAGCAAACAAGTTATTGAAAAATTTCTCGAAATTTTTTAATTTTCAAAATTTTCAGTTCTCGAAATTTTTGAATCTTAAATAATTTTATTCCGCTAACAATGATGAGTACCCAGAAGATCGGTAGTATCAAGGTTCCACCCTTTGACAGAGACAACTATAATCTATGGAAGAGAAAGATGATCCTATTTATAAAAGCTTCAAATTCACTATACATGGGGATATTAGAGAATGGTCCGTCTGTACCAATGGATATAGTTCCTGAATCAACACAACTGCTGGTGTGCGCATCCCAAGAACTACTACTCCCAAGGATCCCTCCATATATACAGAAACTGATAAGGACCTAGTTAGATTGGATACGAGCTTAGAACTCATTATAGTGGAATCCACAGATACGGTATAAGTCATCAGATTATGAGTAGTAATAGTACAAAGGAGATGTGGGACACAATTGAACTACTGATGGAAGGAACTGCTGCAGTGAAGGAGAACATGTTGGATATTCTGACGTCTCAATACGAAGCGTTCAAGTCACAGCCCAGAAAAAAGTTATCTTCTATTTTTGAAAGATATACTAAGTTGCCTAGCGAGTTGAAACTACAAGGGAAGACTTATCCGCTTCGTGAGACAAACAGAAAGTTCATGTTGACTCTACCACACTACCTCGAGCAAAAGAATACATCAATCACGGAAAGGCTTGACTTTGTTAATGTGCCCCTGGATGTGATTTATGGAAAACTGAAGACATACGAGCTAGAATAAGAATAGAGAGCCATTATCTATGGTTCAAGTTCGGTAGACACCAAGAATACAACACTTGAAAAAACTACTGCTTTGGTTGCCCATGAGCCTGAAACTTCTGAACCAAAGGTAGCATCCCCTAAAGCTAGAAAGGAACTGGTAATAGTAGAAGTTGAGTATTGATCCTGAGGAAGAAAGTGAATTCTATACTCAAGAGGAACTTGAAGAACTAGCAGATGAGTCAATGGCTTATATGGCTTCTAGATTCAAGCATGTCCGCTTCAGGAAGAATCCCAACTACAAAACCAAGAGCTCAGTGGCAAGATCTTCGAAAGGAAGCTATTCATCAGGAAACAGGTCAAGAGGAGGCTACAAGTCAAACTGGGTTGACCGGAGCAAGACAAGATGCTACAACGGCAATGAACTGGGGCATTTTGCAACTGACTGCAGGAAGCCTAAGCAAGCAACTGGAAGAAAGGAAGGGTATGAGAAGAAGGAAACTTATGAAGATCTAAGAAGACCAAATGAGAAGCTGAAATAGAAATTGAATGCCTTGGTTGCCAAGCAAAAGGGAAAAGCTTACAAAGCTGAAGGAAAAAACTGGGATGACACTGACTCTGATGAAGAAGAAGAGTATGGAAATCTTGCACTCATGGCAGACTCTTCAGATGAATCAGCTCAATCATCTCAGGTTTCAATTCTAACTACTATTGACATGTCAAATGATGAGTATAAAACTACTGTTCAAGATATGAGCGTAGAACTTTTTAATATTCATACAAGCATGCTAGCATATGAAATGAAAAAAGCTAAGTTAGTTCAAAAGATCACTAATCTAGAATCTAAAAATGAAGAACTAAGCTTGCTTATAGTTTCTGTAGAAGATCTTAAACAGAAGAATGAATACTTAGAAAACACGGTCAAGTGCAATGCTGAAATGGAAACTATTCTTAGAAATTAGGTTGCTGAGTTAGAATTAAAGTAAAAGCTTTTCAGACTTTTGCTAGGACTGCTAAGGAGATTATAGATAATCAAGAACTTAGCACTAAATTGGCTATAGGTTTTGATTGCTGATTGAAAAGATCTCTCTTATGGAAGGATTAAAGCACACTCTTCTTAGTATCAGTCAATTTTGTGATAAAGGTTACAATGTTGATTTCAGAAAGGAAAGGTGTTTGATCTCAAATAGGAAAGATGAGAAGCTTGTTTTGCAGGGAGTGAGAAAAGGTAATCTGTTCGTAGCTGACTTGATTTCTACCTGTGATGGAGAAGTGCAGTGTTTCTACAGCAAAGCTTCATCAGATTTGAGTTGGTTACGGCACAAGAAGCTTTCACACAAGACAATGAACTTTTTTGTAAAGAGGGAGTTGATGAGAGGACTACCTCAGATTGAATTCTGTCAAGAAGGACTCTGTGAAGCATATGAAAAGGGGAAGCCAAAGAAAGCATCACACAGAAGCAATGAAATGACAAGTATCACCGAACCTCTTCAATTAATCCACATGGATTTATTTGGTCCAGTAAATGTCTTGTCCGTATCAAGGAAGCGATATGCTTTAGTGATTGTCGACGACTACTCCAAGTACACGTGGGTGTTATTCTTACATTCCAAGGATGAAGCACCTCAAGTAATCATTGATCATATAAAGAAGATTGAGTTGAAAGCTGATTTGCCTGTGCATAAGATCAGATCAGACAATGGAACTGAATTCAAGAATGCAGTTCTAAATGACTTTTGTACAGAAAAAGGCATCTGGAGATAGTATTCGGCACCAAGAACTCCACAACAAAATGGAGCGGTGGAAATGAAGAATCGCTCTTTGGTTGAAGCTGCAAGGACTATACTTAGTGAATCAAAGATTCCTACCTATTTCTGGGCTAAAGCAGACACACAGCTTATTATACTCATAATCGTACCCTGATTAACAAAGAACATGAGAAACCATCATTGAAATACTTTCATGTGTTTGGAGCAAAGTTCTATGTGCTTAAGGATGGAAGTGAGCATCTGGGAAAGTTTGTTGCTAAAGCCTAAGAAGGCATATTTCTAGGCTACTCTCTACAATCTAAGGCATACAGGGTTTATGTAATTGCTGATCAGAAGGTGATTGAAAGCCTTAATGTAACGTTTGATGACACCAAGCAGGCAAGCCTATAAACTGAAAAAGATTCTGAATCTCTGGAATTTGAAAATCTTTCAGACTACCCTTTGGATGAAGACGAAACTGAGGTTGCTCCTGTTATGAATGTTAATGACAATGACAATGATCTGGTCCCAATGGTGATAATGGTGGAAATACAGATAAAATAGACATTGCTACAGGATCCACTGAACAAAGAACATAATCTACAAATCATGGAGGCAGCAACTCATGGGGAGCAGGAGAATGATCTAATATTCACACTCAACATTACGTTGAATAAGGGGAAACATCAAGATCATATCTGCCTAGAAAAAGGGTTTGGAACAGAGACCATCCTTTTGAGTTAATCATTGGTGATCCTGACACATGAGTGAGAACTAGAAGGGCCACTCAAAATGAATGTCATTTTTCAGGGTTTTTTCAGAAATGGAGCCTAAGAAAGTGGATGAGGCTCTTGAAGATCCAGATTAGGTTATTGCTATGCTAGAAGAACTAAATCAGTTTGATAGGCAGAAAGTATGGAAGATGGTACCCAGACCTAAAAACAAATCTGTTATTGGCACTAAATGGGTATTCGGAAACAAATTAGATGAAGATGGCATTGTAATGAGAAACAAGGCCAGACTGGTTACTAAAGGTTATTCTCAAGAAGAAGGAATAGATTATGATGAAACATACTCACCAGTAGCTAGACTTGAGGCCATTAGGATGTTTCTGGCATTCGCTGCATATTCAGACTTCAAAGTTTATCAAATGGATGTGAAGAGTGCATTCCTGAATGGAGAGCTAGAAGAAGAAGTGTATGTGGAACAACCTCCAGGTTTTGAAGACCCTAATCTTGTGGACTTTGTATATCTTCTATTCAAAGCACTCTATGGACTCAAGCAAGCACCAATGACATGGTATGACACTCTATTAGAATTCTTACTTGAAAATGGTTTCACTTGAGGTGTCATAGATAATACTCTTTTTCATAAAATGAATAAGTTTAATATTATATTAGTTCAAGTTTATGTTGACGATATTATATTTGGTTCTACTAATGATAATCTTTGCAAGAGATTTTCTAAGCTAATGCAGAGTAAGTATGAAATAAGCATAATGGGAGAGTTGAACTTCTTCCTTGGACTGCAAGTGAATCAAAGGAAAGATGGTATTTTCATTTGTCAATACAAGTACATCACGGATCTTCTCAAGAAGTATCATCTAGAAGATTCAACTCCAGCTAAAATTCTCATGCCAACTGCCACTAAGCTTGATTAGGACAAAACTGGTAAGAAAGTTGACATCACAAGCTATAGAGGTATGATAGACTCATTATTATATCTTACTGCAAGTAGGCCAGATATTATATTTGCAACATGCTTATGTGCTAGGTTTCAAGTTGACCCTAAAGAATCCGATCTTATAGTTGTAAAGAAGATATTTAGATATCTTAAAGGGACACCAAATCATGGAATTTGGTACCCTAAAGGTACATGATTTGATCTTGTTGGCTATACAGACTCAGATTTTGCAGGTTGTAAGATTGATCGGAAGAGTACTTCAAGAAGTTGTCAATTTCTTGGAAGAAGACTGGTATCCTGGCATAGCAAGAAGCACACTCAGTATCCACTTCAACTGCAGAGGTTGAATACATAGCTGCTGGAAGCTATTGTGCTCAAATCTTGTGGATGAGGAACCATCTCCGAGACTATGGTCTATTGATGTCAAAGATTCCAATATTCTGTGACAACACAAGTGCCATAGCAATCTCCAACAACCCAGTTCAGCACTCGAGAACAACATATTGATATCAGGTATAATTTTATTAAAGAGCATGTCACAAATGGTACTGTTGAATTATATTTTGTACCCAAAGAGGAACAAATTGCAGACATCTTCACTAAACCGCTTGATGAATCCACTTTCTCAAAGTTGTTGGTGAACTTGGGATGTTAAATCTTTCTAATTGATCAATTAGAAGTCAATAACTGCAATTTGTCTCTAATGAATTCACTTGTCGATCAATTTCAATATTTTTAGGACTCTTGAATTACCAACATTTAATTCTCGTACCTCAATATTTATGTGCTTGTACTTAATTAATAAATTCTTAAGCACTTAAATATTCCCATTTTATTTGAAAGTAATTCAATTAAAGGTCATTAGCATTTTTGTTTAGTTCATGTAAATTGAATTACAAGTAAAATAAAAGGAAGCACAATTTAATCCAATAAAATTATGATATTATCATTTGAATGATAATTATTGTGATTCTATGGATAAAATGGTGATAGCTTAATTTTTTGTGAATTTTTAAATCTCTCAATATTTAAAGAATTCACTAAAGTTAAAACAAAGCAGCATAAATAATTTAAATAATCTATCAATTTATGTCACTCAATGATAATTATTAATATTTTATAAAGAGAATTATTTGTGGTATTTTATTATTCATTTAAAATTTAATTTGGATTATATCATAAATTAATTTTGATAATAATCCTTATTAATTCAAATGAGAAATAAAATTAGAAAGGAATTTTTGCTAAGTCTCCAAGAGGCGACAATAAGTCATTATCGCCTCATGGCCTAAACTTAGAAATTTTTCTAAGTACAGACTAGGAGGCGACAAGAGGAGACAAGAGCCTGTGGCTTGCTGCCTTAGCTTCAACTGACGTCTGTCGCGTCTTGGCCTCAGCTGATCACCGTCGCGTCTTAGCGTCAGCTGATCAGTGTCGCCTCTTGGTCCCAAGATTGATGTCGCTCTTTGGACTTAGCAAATATTTTTGGTATATATGCGGTCGGGTCGCCTATAGGAACTTCACTTATTTTCAGCAACAATATACACACAATGTTATACACGAACTCTCGCCTTCAAAGAGAAAATTTTCAGTTGCTTAATTACTACCCAAACTCTGTTAAAATTTGGTTTTGATTGTGGATTATTGTTACCCATAATCGGATCTATCTATTGAGACAAAGTTTGTGAGTTTTCACCGGTTGAATTGATTAATCGGATTCGAGTTATTTCAAACTCTTTTAGAACTTTGACCAAGAACTTGAACTAATTTTTGTTAGTGAAAAATTGATTTAAAAATATATTTGTGATCCTTCTCGTAGTATAACATACTTAATATCATTACGATCCGAGAAGTTTAATTTTCAGTGTTTATTTCGTATTTTAAAAATTGTTTGTCGTTTGTGAAATTAGCCATTTTACTGAGTAATTATCAATCATATTTCTTACAACGAGTGATAATTTTGAAATTTAAAAGACTAATTTTTTGTCAATTCTAGGAAATGATTCTGCAAGAACTGGTAGTTTTTATAATTGGATTCGCTTTCTAAATGAACACTCTAACATTCGCCCGATCCGGTAAAAAGCCCGGCCCGGTTCGGCCCGGCCCGCGGGCCTTAAACGGGCCTCCTTTTTTCTTGAAAATCCGGATAAAAGCCCTGATTTAAAAAAGCCCGGATAAAAGCCCGGTTCGGCC
>PHNY01197127.1:10019-20107 GCA_003724115.2 Anethum foeniculum | reverse complement strand
GAAAGAGGTAACTGCATGTGATATTTTTATATAGTGTATACATATTCTTTTATGAATATTACCTTTTATAAAAATATATTAGTAAGGGTAATTAGGTAAAATCACTTTATACCAAAAAACAGGTACCAAAACTTTCAATGTTTCGTCCATTATAATATAGTATAGATTTTGTAAGTTGGAAAAGTTTTGTAAGTACCCAATTAATAATTATTTTACTTTCCATAATTTTCTAATATAATCAATGATATATGTTACACTTTGTAATTTAGGTATTTTCTCTAACAAAACTTAATTAAGTATCATTTTATTACTTTAAAAAAAAAAGTATCATTTTATTAAGACTGCTTTACTTTTCATTGACTTTTTTAACCTTTAAATTTTAATTTTTTATTTTTAGAAGATTACTTATAAGTTTCTTAAATTAAATAACTCCTTATATTTTGAAATGTGTGACTTCATATATTTAAGGTTGGTATATTAAATCAAGACAATAATTACCAATTTTTATTATAGGATACTTTTTTTCAAAGTTAAATTAGCAATTGTTTGTTTTGGTGTTTTGGTCCAGTAATTTGTTAGACATATTTTTCCATTTAATTTTTAATAAGTAAGTTTGTGCTTTGAGTATTTTGTCTACGTGTATATTTTATTAACTAGTAGTTATAAATCAAAATTTTGTTATACACATTTTTAATAAGCAAGTTTTTTGATTATAGATTTTGTGAGTATTTTTATCTAGATGTGTATTTTATTAACTAGTAGTTACAAAATAAAATTTTGTTACACATTTTTCCATTTAATATATAATAAGCAAGTTTCTTTAACTTGAGTATTTTATCTAGGTGTGTATTTTATTAACTAGTAGTTATAAATTAAAATTTTAATAAGTGTTTAATGTTTATTGTATTAAACACTAATTTAAAGCAAGTTATTATACCATTAATTAAAAAAATTAAATGTTACTAATCTATAATCAATAACTATAGAAGTAATTGAAATTTTGAAAAGTAATTAAATTTTAATTTATAATTAGTTATATATCACCAATAAAAAAATTAAATATTCATCTAAAATTATTAAAAAATAATTTAAATAAGTTATAATCCCTAGTCTAGAATTATTTTATTAAATAATGTACTCGAGCTACTTATTCGAATTTTGAAAGTTTTTCGGGAATAACCACTAAATTAAAGAGTTTATATATAAGTACTAATTTATTTATTTTTTAAAAAGTTGTTTTTTATCATTTGCAAAAGTAGTTAAATGGTCATTTTTGAACCTGAAAATGTCATAGTTGTACATATTAGATTTTTAACTTTTTTGGCTTGCATTAAAGTAGAACGTTAATATTTTAATATTGAACAAAAAAGCAAAAATAAAGTATGTAAAAATATGTTTTTTTAGGCTAATCAACAGGTCTCGAAGAAATAATTTTTACTAAATTTAACCTCGTTATCCTTTTGGGACATGAAAATTCTATATTTTCACGTATAATTGTTTTAATTTTTTTGGTTTATATAAAAATATGACAAAAATATGTTAATATCTAATTGAAAAAATGAAATTTAATTGTTTCCAAACACATTTTTAATTTCACAGAAAATGATAAGCAGGTCAAAAACAAAAAATTATCATTGTAATGTCTCAAGTGGTAGGAAAGGGAAGATGTACAGTATAAAACGTCATATGATATTCATATGGTGCAATACTAAATTGGAGATTTGCAATACTAAATTGGCTTATAGTACCATTTATGCAGGTGCTAACACATTTATGTACTTGAAATGTGTTGGAGCCGCATGTTTACACTGAACACAGCGATCAAGTAAAAAGGAATATTTCCTGCCCAAGTTTCTTACTTAACCCAAAAAAAAAAAAAAAAGTCAACTTGAAAGATGCCTCATCACTGTCATATATCAGTCACCATAAACGCGTTAGATATGTATTTTATTTTATGTCCATTATTATATTATTATATGTTTGTCCAATTTTGCAATCTACAATTACAGATCTCGGAGGCGGGGGATTAGTGAAAAGTGAACTTTGACATGAAGCTTAATTTTATAAGCAACGTCTACAAAGGAGGCTACCAATAGTTTCAACTTGGTTCGTATGGGTTATTTATTTTCTACACTAATATTATATATATATATTTACTTGTGCCATTTTGAACTCTTAAGATACAAAGGTTATTAGTATTAGTTTAAATTTTTAAAATTTATTTTATAATTAGTTCAAATTTACTACTCCCTCCCATTTGTTTACCTATGATTTGGGCACGGAGATTAAGAAATATGTATAAAGTAGTAGAAAAAAGAAAGAAAAGGGGATGAAGTGGTGAGACCCATTAATTTTTAATGTATAAAAGGAAGATAGTGGAGTAAAAAGTAGGGTGAAAATGAAAGAAAAGTGAGAAATTGGTGGGACCCATTAACTATTTTGGGTAAGTTTTGAAATGTAAATGAGTAAATTTTGAACTGTAAAGAATTGGATGAGACATCCAACAAGAAAACAGTAAAGAAATGGTTGGGACAGAGGGAGTTGATTTAAAGTTCATTAGGTAAACCAAACATTGACCAGTTGAATGTTGTGGGTCCTATCACAGACAAAGCCAGGTCAAATGTTGAATATTCCTATCTTTCTAGTAGATGGCTTGATGCTAAGAATTTAATGGTGTCAAATAACACATTTCATGGATACATGAAACAGAGAGTACTAATGAAACTCACACCATGCTTTTCTTCTCTTTTTCATTCTCATTCTTAATAACTTTACTCATAACTTGTACTGCACTTGACAATATAACCACAATTCAGCCTTTAAGAGATGAACAAACCATTGTTTCACAACATGGAGAGTTCGAAATGGGATTTTTCAGCACAAAAGGTCTTCCACAAAATCGATATTTTGGTATATGGTACAAGAAAATATCGAACGGGACAGTTGTATGGGTGGCTAATAGAAATAATCCACTTACAAATACTTCTGGGCTTGTATCTGTGACTAGCAAAGGAATACATGTACTTGCCAACGGAACGATAATATGGTCATCGAATTCATCAAGATCAGTAAACAATCCTATAGCGCAGCTACTAGATACAGGAAATCTTGTTTTCCGGGATAAAAATAATGATGGGCCAGAAAACATCATATGGCAAAGCTTTGATCATCCTGTAGATAATATTTTACCAGGGATGAAGTTAGGAATAGACTTGGTCACGGGCATGCAGAGGAATGTTACTTCATGGACAAGTGCTGATGATCCGTCTACTGGAAGTTTTACGTATCGGATTGATCCTAGTGGTTACCCGCAGTTATTGTTGTGGAAAGATTCAAATGTTACATACAGGACTGGACCATGGATTGGTATTGGATTTAGCGGCTTCCCCAAGCAGGAACAGACTGGAATCTATACACCTGAATATTTTATATCATCGAAGGAGATTTATTATAAGGCGGAGCTTATCAGTACTTCTGATTCTGTTCTTACAAGGTTGGTACTGACACCTGAAGGCCATATACAACGTTTGATATGGATTAAGCAAAAACAGGAATGGTCACTTTATCTGTCTTTTGAGGTGAATGATTGTGATAGTTACAAATTTTGTGGCGGAAATGGTGTTTGTAACATCAATAATTCCCCTAGATGTGAATGTATGCGAGGGTTTCATCCTAAATTTCAAGATAACTGGGCTGCAGCAGATTGGTCTGGTGGGTGTACTCGAAATACTGAGCTTGATTGTAAGAAAGGAGATGGTTTTATAAAGGTTTCGGGTATCAAACTGCCAGACACACGACTCTCGCGGTATAACATTACTCTAAACCTGCATGAATGTCGAAGCTTGTGCTTGAACGACTGCTCTTGTAGGGCATATTCGAATTCAGATTTTAGAGGAGGTGGAAGTGGGTGTTTGTTGTGGTTCGGCACTCTGGATGATATTAGAGGCTACTCAGAAGATGGACAGGATCTATATGTGAGAATGGCTGCCTCTGATTCAGGTATGTATGTTCATATAATAGTAGTAGTTTTATTTTGCTTCGTACAACTGAATTTTTTTTCCCAACACGTAATTGAGGGGGTCCTAATCCTGATTCTCACTCTCACACATGACCATGATGTAAACTTGCACTTTGTTATATCAATTTATTTTCTGACCATCTAGATCATTTCGTATTCAGAGAACATTGAGGAAAAGAAAAGCTCAAATCGGGTGGTGGTCATTGTAATTCCTGTGTTAGCAGCAATGGCAGTGATAATAGTCCTGTTTCTTCTTTATGCATTCAGGAAGAGAAAACAAAAAAGAAAAGGTAAGATGATACTTAACTTGGCTGCGGACTGCCTTAAATATCTGCATCAATTGAAACTGGCCAAGTGATCAAATTGAGTTGCTTTAATTGGAGAGAAAAGACACAAAACTGCTCATAATGTTGCATGTACATGCTAGAAAATGCATTTCCATATGTATTTTACACCCCTCATTTGTGCAGGAACAGAAAGACCTAAATCCTATGGTGAAGCAACTAACAGAATTGGGAAGAACGAGTTGGATTTACCTTTGTTTACCTTAATGCAAATTGCTAAAGCCACCAATGACTTCTCGTTCAACAATAAGCTTGGAGAGGGAGGCTTTGGACCTGTTTACAAGGTTACTATAGACACAGATACATATCATGAGTCAGAAACACCAAGACCATCCTCTTACTCACCTTGTCAATCTGTAATACACATTATTCCTTACATTTTATGTTCATTTCTCAGGGTATGTTGGACAAGGGTCAAGAAATAGCTGTGAAGAGGCTATCAAAAACTTCAAGACAAGGAATAGATGAATTCATGAATGAAGTTTCAATCATCGCTAAACTTCAGCACCGGAATCTTGTGAAACTTCTTGGGTGCTGTGTTGAAGAAGGGGAAAGAATGTTGATCTATGAATACATGCCCAAAAGGGGTTTAGATTCAATTATTTTTGGTATGGCCCTAACTAAACATGATATAGACTTCGTTTAATATACAAGTAATATGCATGATCTTTTATCATAGTCAAAGTAACAACAAAAGATTAACCATTAATATAAATCAACAGATAAAGAACTCTGCAAAACATTTGACTGGCTGAAGCGCTACAACATTATAAATGGGATTGCAAGAGGACTACTCTACCTTCATGAGGATTCCAGGCTAAGAATCATTCACAGAGATCTCAAAGTGAGTAATATTTTACTTGATCACGAGATGAACCCAAAAATATCAGATTTTGGCATGGCTAGAATTTTTGGAGGAAGTGAAACTGAAGCAAGCACAACAAGAGTAGTCGGAACCTAGTAAGACTTCCTACAATCTTTAAAAGTTTTGAATTAGTATTTCTCAGGTCAAAATTTAAGCTTGAATCCTTTTTTCAGCGGTTATATGCCCCCTGAATATGCCATCGAAGGTCTATTTTCAACTAAATCTGATGTTTATAGCTTTGGCGTACTGGTGCTAGAGATAGTAAGTGGGAAGAAAAACAGAGGTTTTAAACATCCAGATCACAATCATAACCTTCTTGGACATGTAAGTACAGACACACTCGCACGCACATTATATAAATCTTCTGGAGTAGGCTATAAAAAATTTCACCCATACACATATTTAAACACTATTAACATACTTACGTCTCAATGTAGTAACTTTGTAAAATGCCATCAACTTTTTCAGGCTTGGAGAAGATATAATGAAGGTAAGCATTTGGAAGTAGTTGACCCGGTGATCATGGAATCAAATAATCACTATGAATTGTTTCGAGTAATTCAAATTGCTTTGTTGTGTGTACAACAATATCCAGAAGAAAGGCCAAGCATGTCATCTGTGGTTCTGATGCTCAGTAGTAAAATCGAATTGCCTATTCCAAAAGAGCCTGGATTTTACTCAGAGAGAAATCCCGAACAGAATCATTCTTCATCAAGCAAATGTGAATCAGAAACCATTAATGAGATAAGCATCACACATCTGGCACCTAGATAGTTGTGTACTTTGGTGTTCCATAGACACTTTTTATTATTGATTATTTTGGAAATACATGTACGAGAAAAATGTGTAGAGTTCTACATTGATTTGTAGGCAACTTCAAGACAAAAGGCACGGCTAACTCTGTCAGGAATACTCACTGCCCTTAGTTCGGAGATTGAAAAGATGATGGTCATTCATGAGTTGGCGGTGCAGGTCAACTCTGCTCACAACCTAACCGCTTTCATTTGCGTATATAGGCTAACTCGTCCACTCTTATTTTTTTTTGTAAAAAAGGCCCTGTATACATCTTGTATAGTTTGAGTGTTACCCCAAAGATTCTGTTTCAGTGTGTTACCCCAAAAATTTTGTTTCAGTAGCCTTGTATACAGTTCTAAAGCTGTCCTTTGCAAGTTTAATGTCGCCGGAGAAGCTACATGTGGCATTGCAATATATATGAAGTCAGATAAGGGAAAATTCATATTTCTACCTTGTTAAGTTGAATTACCTTTGCACAATCGAGAAGTAAACGCATACACTAAACATGATTTACGAATACAAAGGTAACTTTGAAGAGTTTGAGCTTTGAGCCAATTCTATAATGACTATATATGTTATTGAATCAGACAAGTTACTTTTGACTAGCTGCAGATAGTTACTGAGAAGTTGATTGCTGCTTTCACCTCTGTTACTAACAATGATCCAAATTTTTGGCTGCAGATAGTTACTGAGAAGTTGATTGCTGCTTTCACCTCTGTTACTAACAATGATCCAAATTTTGCCAAAAATTTATTTTGTATATGGGTTTCGGGCTACACTGACACATTAGGCACTTGATTTATGTTTCTGATACAGCCCTCTAAATTCATAAAGAAGAACCTGTTAGAAATTTATCCTATAACCGAGAACTAACAAGTAACAAGTACCCAATGTTCTGGGGTTTCTTGCAGCTGATGAAGAAAAATATCCCTGTCGTCCAGAAGTGAAAAAAGCGCAATGTGCTATAGTGTTCTGCGAAGTGTTTGTTCTGCTCAGTAGTAAAACTACTGAAGCAATTGAATGAGATAAAGATCATTTACTTTTCCACTCTGAATATGGAATAAACAGGATACACAAATCTAACTCAGCTAAATCAACTAGTTATTTTACTCGAAACTTAAATCAAATAGAAAAACAAATAGACATCTCAGCCTGTAATTTGGAATTGAGAGATGGAGAAAAACAAAAAAGTTGACGAGATATTGAGAGGTAGAGATTCAAAAGGTAATGAGCCAAGTCTACAAAGGAGGCTACCAATTAGTCTTAACTTGGTTCGGTTTTTTCTACATATGTACATACTTGAAGATTATATTAGTAATTTAAATGTGGCAAGAATAAACTTAAATTTCCCAAGATACAAATAACTAAGATCATTTAATTTATAACTAGTTCTAGTATAATTAATTTCTTGAATTTCTTATGGTAAACAGAACACTGACCAGCAGTACAGCAGAATGTTGTGGGTCGACCTGTCATAGACAAAGGCAGGTCAACTGGTTGAGTCTTCCTATTTTTAGTACATGCTAAGAAATTGATGGTGCCATGTAGTAACATATTTCAATACATAAACTAGAGAGGACTAAGCATATAATATACTACTCAACACACACCATGCTTTTCTTCTCTTTTTTATTCTCATTCTTGATAAATTTACTCTTAACTTGTGCTGCACTTGACAATATAAACACAAATCAGCCTATACGAGATGGACAGACCATTGTTTCAGCCCGCGGAGAGTTCGAAATGGGATTTTTCAGCACCAGTGGTCTTCCACACAATCGATATTTCGGTATATGGTACAAGAAAATATCAAATGGGACAGTTGTATGGGTGGCTAATAGAGATCATCCACTTACAAATACTTCTGGCCTTGCATCTGTGACTAGTGAAGGTTTAGTTGTGCATGCCAATGGAACGATAATATGGTCATCGAATTCATCAAGTTTAGTAAGCAATCCTATAGCTCAGCTACTAGATTCAGGAAATCTTGTTTTCCGGGATAAAAATCATGATGGGCCAGAAAACATTGTATGGCAAAGTTTTGATCATCCTGGAAATAATTTTCTACCAGGGATGAAGTTAGGAATAGACTTGGTCTCGGGCATTCATAGGTATTTTACTTCATGGAAAAGTGCTGATGATCCGTCTACTGGAAATTTTACGTATCGGATTGATCCTAGTGGTTACCCGCAGTCATTGTTGTGGAGAGGATCAAATCTTACATACAGGACTGGACCATGGATTGGTATTGGATATAGCGGCTTTCCTAAACGGAAACCAACTGGAATTTATACACTTGAATATGTTATCTCACCAAAGGAGATTTATTTTAAGTTTGAGCTTACCGATAGTTCTGAATCTGCTGTTACAAGGTTGATACTGACACCTGATGGCAATATACAACGTCTAATATGGAATAAGCAAACAAATGAATGGAAAGTTTATCTGACTTACGAGGTGAATGATTGTGATAGTTACCGACTTTGTGGCGGAAATGGTATTTGTAACATCAATAGTAGCCCCAGATGTGAATGTATGCGAGGATTTCATCCGAAATTTCAAGAAAATTGGGATGCAGGAGATTGGTCTGGTGGGTGTGCTCGAAATTCTCAGCTAGATTGTAAAAATGGAGATGGTTTTATAAAGGTTTCGGGTGTCAAACTGCCAGACACACGACAATCGTGGTATAACATTACTCTGAACCTGCATGAATGTCGAAGCTTGTGCTTGAACAACTGCTCTTGCAGGGCATATTCAAATATAGATGTTAGAGAAGGTGGAAGTGGATGTTTGTTGTGGTTCGGTGAACTAGATGATATCAGAGGCTACTCAGAAGATGGACAGGTTATATATGTAAGAATGGCTGCCTCTGATTCAGGTAAGTCTGTTACTTAATGTTCATGTAGCAGTGGTTTAATTTTGCTTCGTACACCTGATTTGTTTTGTTTGATTTTTTTGTGAAAAGCAAGTCAGAACTTTGACAGTGCCCTTACCCTGATTCTCACACACACACACACACACACGGCCTTGATTCTTACACACGCATGTCCATGATTTTCACACAAACATGCTGATAGCTAAGATGTAACTTAACACTTTGTTAGATCAAATTATATATTTGACCATTTGGATCATTTCTTTTTAAACTACACAGACGAAAACAAAAGCTCAAGTACAAATAGGGTGGTGGTCATTGTCATTCCAGTGTTAGCAGCAATTGCAGTGATTCTAGTCCTGTTACTTCTTTATGCATGCAGGAAGAGAAATCTGAAAAGGAAAGGTAACGTAACAATGAACTTGGCTGCAGATTGCCTTATATACTTGTATATATTGAATTGGTAAGCTGATTAAATTGAGGTTCATTGATTGGAGGAAAAAGACAGGGTACTGGTCATGCAAGGAAATGCATTTCTTTATATGTATTTTGAACTCCTCAATTGTGCAGAAATAGCAAGACTTGAATCCAATGGTGAGGCAACTAACAGAATTGGAAAGAACGAGTTGGATTTACCTTTGGTTACCTTCATGCAAATTGCTAAAGCCACCAATAACTTCTCGTGCAACAATAAGCTTGGAGAGGGCGGCTTTGGACCTGTTTACAAGGTTACTACACAGTACACACACACACATCATGCTTCCAAAACACCAAGAGTCCAAGACAATCCTCTTACTCACTTTATCAATACGTAATACATTATACAGTATCCTTAGCTTTTACCTTTATTTTCAGGGTATATTGGACAAGAGTCAAGAGATAGCTATAAAGAGACTCTCAAAAACTTCAAATCAAGGAATAGATGAATTCATGAATGAAGTTTCATGCATAGCTAAACTTCAACACCGGAACCTTGTGAAACTTCTTGGGTGCTGTGTTGAAGGAGGAGAAAGAATGTTGATCTATGAATATATGCCCAACAGAGGTTTAGATTCCATTATTTTTGGTATGGCCCTAACTAAAGCGTCCATGCTAACATCGTTCAATATTCAAGTAACACTAACACCGGAACCATCAATATCAATCAACAGATAAAAAACTTTGCAAATCATTTGACTGGCTGAAGCGCTC
>PHNY01197122.1:406-21270 GCA_003724115.2 Anethum foeniculum | reverse complement strand
CGTGTTGCATATATTCAACTTTGTAACCTCTTTAAACAACGTGGTTGGCTTGAAGATAGTAGGTATTCAACAGTTGAAGAAAAAATGGCTATATTTTTACATGTTATTAGTCATAATGATCATCTTATAAAGGTGAAGCGTAGATTCCAACATTCTACACAGACCATACACAAATATTTTCATGAGGTGTTAAACGGAATGATGGAGTTTGCAAAAGAAATAATAGTTCCCACACCATTTAATCGAAACTCAGTTTCAAGGAAACAAAGAGAGTTGCTAAAAATATTTCCGGTTCGTAATGACATATTTTATAGTTTCTTGTTAATTATAATGCAATTATTTTATTATTCTCAAATAAGCTTTCAGATGTTATATTTTTGTGTTACAGGGTGCAATTGGTGCTCTTGACGGTACACTTGTTCATGCTATTGTTCCAGTTGGCCAACAAGCTCGATATAGAGGGCGAGGAAGGGGTGAATGTTACCAAAATGTTTTAGGTATATGTGATTTTAATATGATATTCACATTTGTTTGGTCTGGATGGGAGGGAGTAGCACATGATTCAAGAATATTAGCAGAGGTTGCACTAGATCCTGATTCTGGGTTTCCAGTACCTCCACCAAGTACGTATCTCATAATAATTTTAAATGATATTATATATATATATATATATATATATATATATATATTCATTTCTAATCATTTTATATTGCAGATAAATATTATCTTTGTGATGTTGCGTATACAAATACTCGTGGTTATTTAACCCCATTCTGTCATACAAGATATTGGTTAGCAGATTTTCAGCGTCAACGTGCTTTAACTAAGGAGGAAAAATTTAATCATGCTCATGCGAGATTAAGAAATGTTATCGAACGTGCTTATGGTGTGCTAAAAGCAAGATTTCCAATTCTTAAACAGATGGCTCCATACACATTTTCCACACAACGAGATATTGTGATTGCTTGTATTGCTGTCCATAATTTTATAAGAAAAAATAAATTGGCGGATGAATTATTTGAGCTGTGCGATCAAACCAGTGATGGAGAAGAAAATGAAGAAGATTTGGAAGGACCAATAAATGAAATACAATGGGGATCTCAAGGCACTCAATACATGAACGATCTTCGGGATCATATTGCTTTAAAATTGTGAAGAAACTCTAAAGAATTTTATAATTTTTTAAGGATTGTGGCATTGTAAGTAAAATTTATGAGTAATATTGAGATTTGTTTTTTATTGGTTCGATATTATATGTGATTAGAAGAGTATAACTTGTCATTTAATATCATCTATATGAAATACAAAATCAAGCAGCGCATTATTAGAAATTAACATCATCCACATAATTTAGAAAAATTATTAACAAATGATATCGTTCATTCAGATTTCCAAATTGCCTGTTCGTTCAGATCATCCAGAAATTCCATCCGTTCATAAAAAACTGTTCAGATTTAACAAATGACCCCTTAGTAAGAATAGGTTGACAGAGTTTCTATAAAAAATTTTGGGAAAGTAATAAATCATAAAATTTAAATATAAATATACTGTTTTGTTAATTCCAAAAGATTATGTTTTTAAATTTTTCTTAGTTTCTCAAATTAAAAAAAATGCCCTCCTGCATACCAAAACTCCAAACTGTTTAGTTTATGGTACAAAAATTCAGTGGAGAACGTGGTTGATCTCATAGCCGACGGGGGTAAAATCGTCAACTAAAAACCCCTCTCTCTCTATACACAACCATTCTCATTTACAATTACAAGCAATGGTCTCTCTCTTCTTCACCACCGGAGCTAACGCTGTTAAACACCTTACCATCTACAAACTCACCTCTAAATTCATCGACTTCCTCGCCGGCGAAGGCGTCGCCGGCGTCGGAGCTGCCGGAATGTGGAAGGACTCTTCCAATCCCAACGCCACTGTAGTTGTCGCCGTCACTGCCGTCGCCGGCATCGTCATCGCCGCCGCTGTTCTCTACTCTACTAGGTAAAAACTACAATACTTACACAACATATACATACATACACAGTATAAACCCTAGATTTTGAGATAAATTAGTAATTAGTAAGTATAGATTAATGAAAGGACTACGGCGAAGTAAAACTTCGTCGAAATCATCTTCGTCTTCGATATCGATATCGCCTTCGTCGTGGAATCAATTGAGATCACTTTTTGTTGTAGTTGCTTCGTCCTCACCTGCTTCAATTTCCTTTCCTGATCGGTGAGTTTTCTTGTGCTCTTTCGGTTTCGTCTAGTAGTGTCACTGATTCAGCTCAAATTTAGCTAGTTTTCGATGTTTTTGTTTTGTTCGGATCACGGATCTCAATTCGCCACTGCTTTCATTTTTCGAGTGTAAGGATTTTAAACAGTCATAGAAGAATTTAAGAAATCATAGTATTCCTTTTGACATAGGTTAATAGGAAGACTAATTTAACAACACCTTGTGTGTATGTGTTTGTAACTAAATTATTGTTTTGTTCATTTCGGTTAAATTTGAGTTGTTCAATAGTAGTATATAGTCACTTGCTGTTGTCTGTGTTAGTTAGATGCTTCTAACTTGGTTATCTTTTTGTTCACTTTATATTTCTTCGATGCTTTGATTAGACAGTACGAGATGCATGCTCATGATAACTTCTCTTTGATTGTTATTGTGGTCGATAAATGTATGTCAGTAGGGGTTGCATGGAACAATCTGAGTTGTACCGAACTTTGTTCAAACCAGTAATTGTGCATCATTCTATATCAATGTTCATTAAAAAGTTCCAGATGATACAACACACATTGCAAGATGATATAGATTGGCCCAATCCATTGTGAATGCTTCTTGAATTAGCTTAAAGTTGCATAACTGTCCGTTGGAATCTGTCCGGTCTTTTGCATTCCCTGTTTTGTTACTTTCACCAAAACACAAGCAGGGAAAGGCTGGGAGTCTGGGACACTACAGAATATATTGGATTGCATTAGAAGATGAACTTTAGTAAAATCTCAGATCAAGGAGCAGTGTACCCTCTGTTTAACATGTCATTGCATTTTTCTTTTCCCATATCACTTTGCTCTTGTCCTATGCATCCCTTCCATATCGGTTCCTTGATTTACATTCAATAATTATGTTTTCAAGAAAAATGAGTCCTTTTATCATAATTGTTGTAATTCCTACACCCTAAAGACCAAGCTTTGCTCAGTTGGGTGGAATAGAGAAGGAGGTTTGTATGGGTTGAATTAAATGAATAGGATTCGAGGTGGAAAAGTAATATGGAGGAGGTGAGTGGAGAAGATGATAGGAGTATAAAGTTATTTTAGGTTTCTGAGAGTTATAATTGGTAGAAACTCGAAAGGAATGAACATTTCTTCCTTCCAACTTCATACCATTCCTTCAAACCAAATACAACACTGATCTTTTGTTGAACTCCTACTGTTTTTGTTAATTCAGTTGCATATTCTGTTTCACAATTCCATATTCATCGCAAGCTTTACCAGCTTCTTCAACTCCATCATCTTCCTTATGCTCTTATGTCAACATCCCATCCACATTAATCTAATTGGCCTGTTTTCTCTTTCTTTCCCTTGACATGTCTACTCCTTGAAAATCTTCCTTTCTATTCAAGTAGAGGCATGTACTGACATCAAAAGATAGCATAACAACATGTTTATACTATATGCATTTGTAAAGACATGTTAAAAAATTAGTTTAAATGCTCAGGGCATCATATTGCATTAATCTTCGCCTAAACATGGAGGCTAATCCTTAGTAGGAACAAGTATATTATAAAGGGCCACTTAGTTTAGCACAAGGTTACTTGTTCTAGATTTTATTGTAGAATAAGTTTGAAGTGCTATAGTTGTACTTGTATTTTCCACTCAAGCTAATAACAAAACATGTGATTTTCGTGAAAAGAATTTGAGAAATATATGGGATATTAGGATATAGATGTTAATAAAGAAGATACTTAACAGTTTCCAAACTCTCTGGTGAGAAGTGAGAAAGAAGAGAGCCACCCGTCTTGTATCGAGAATCAGAACCCTTTCTTTCGTAATTTACCGTAATTAAGTTTAATACAGATTTTAAGCATTATTATGGGTTCCCAAACAATATACCATAGAGGAGATTTGGTTGAAGATTGATTAGATATCATAGAACTGGGTTGTGAGAAGAACACGGAGATAAACAGGGGACAAAGATGTATCCTGATGTTAAAGGCGAATAGAGAGACTAGTAACACATGCTACTACTTTATTTTATCTCATTCATAACCTAGGACCAAATTACGTAGCATATAATTGATCATTTTATCTACTGCAACACTGTACAATGAGCACAAATCAAATGTGAAACCACCAAATATAAGTGTATTGTCCACTTTTTCCACTATTAGTTGCTGCAGGTGTTATTTTATTTTATTTTTTTCTAAATAGTCTGAATTGCAATTTGGTCTAAAATGTTGAATGTTTGTACTTTGGTGACTGTACAAATTGTTGAAAAGTATGTTTTTAAGTGATAGCTAGCTGCCAAATTTAAAGGAAGATGTTATTCATTAGTACTTATCGAGATATTGATCATTATTATTTTTTCTTTGGCCTTTGTGACAACTATGTAATCTGGGGGGTTGCGTGGACTTTAATTCTGTGCATCTTCTTGTTTAAAAAATTACATGCTTTCATCCGAAAACAAAATCTTGGTGTACAATCGTTGTGATTAATGAGCCATTGAGCCCTGATAAGATGTAAAATGCTGTAGGCATCTAAAGGTGTGGAACAACTGTGGTCTGTTGGCTTTCATGGGCCAATTAAAATGTTTCATTCATTTATTAATTAGTTTTACGTACAGCAAGTGAATATTATGTTGTCATGTTCAGTGACACGAGCAAATAGTTTTTCCATCTCAATTTTGCAATACAACCAAAATTCATTGTCTCTGAAAATAGTTGAGTGCACTGCACTTATTTGCAAATTATCGGCTATATGAGGGCCCCATTTCTGCATTAAAAAAAAAAAAAAAAAACTGCATGGGTGATATTACTAGATTATTGCTGAATTATGTAGCTAAGTCTCTAGGATAGAATAGGGATTGTCATGTCAGATGGATGTGAATAACAAAGAGTTTAGCAGGACTCTAGTAATTCTTGATCTCGTTCTGCTCACTTGTTAGTCAATTATCATTGTTTCGTTGATGATGCCTGCAACTGCTATATTATTTAGAAGAAGGATTATCATTGTAGCTTATGATTTAGTGATCTAATTCGCTTGCACATGAAAATATAAAGTGATTCTTCCTCGTGCACAGAAAACTTATTACAAATTACCAGGAACGTATAAATTCAATACGTGATACTATGTGCATATATCATTTGTTCTGCACTCTTACTTAATACTATGTAGTATGTACGTCAAGATATTATATTTAATAGATGTGGATCCAGTTCCATGCTAAACCTATTGCAGGTGATATTGCTAGATGATTGCTGAATTATGTAGCTAATTCTTTAGGATAGAATAGGGATTTTCATGTCAGATATATGCTCTATTAAATACTTACATCTGTGAATAACAAAAAGTTTAGCAGGACTCTAGGTATTCTTGATCTTGTTCTGCTCACTTTTGGTGAATTATCATTGTTTCGTTGATGATGCTTATAGCTGCTATAATTTTCAGAAGAAGGATTATCAATGTAGCTTATGATTTAGTGATCCAATTAACTTGCAGATGAAAATGTAAATTCATTCTTCTTCATGCACAGAAAGTCTATTACAAATTACTGTCAATGTATAATAAGAATATTTTTGTTCAGGAAGGCTTGAACTCTCAGCATATAAAGTTTAATACATGATAATATGTGCACCTATCATTTGTTGTGCACTCTTACTTAATACTATGTAGTATGTACATCAAGAAATACTATATAATGAAAGCATTTAATTCTTGTATATAAAATTCACAAAGATACCTGATTATGAAGTACTTGTCAATCATTTGATAAATGTAATTTGATTTAAGTGCGACTATTATACAATATATCAGGGGTCATCTGAAATCTCCATGGTCTCGTTCAAAAAGAAAACCTGCCCTTTCACCTGAGCAGTGGAAACTTTTGTTTACACCTGAGGGGAAATTTCATTGTGGTGGAGTTAAGTTCTTAAAAAAAGTCCGGAGTGGGGTAAGTCCATCTTATATTTGTAAATTTTCGCTTTGTGTGTATTTTTGCACTAATGTCTCAATTGAATTGGATTGTAGGGTGTTGATCCTAGTATCAGGTCAGAGGTCTGGCCGTTCCTGCTTGGGGTGTAAGCACCATTACCTTCATCCTTTTTGCAAACTTGGCACTGCAAACAAGCTCAAAATATGCATATAAGTTGGCTTTAACAAATCAGAACAACTCTCAGCAACAAAACAAGCTAAATAGTTTCAAATGCACTAGTTAACAAACTTTATGATTTGCTGTTGTTTGCTTAAGTGCCCAATATTATGTGCCTGATGTCTATATTCCTCAAATTTTTTTAAGTACCGATATTATCATAATTGTTCTAGTGAATTAGTATATTCTACATCTTGGGGTCAGTCAGAACTTAGAAGAGTTCTTTATATATATCCTCAAGTATTCGAGAACCTTCAGCTCTTCATAGGTGACTAGTTTGTTACAATTCTCTATTACATCGAAAAGCTTTGAGTGCCTCAGTGTAGTCAAGTTCTCCTTGCCAAAAACTCAGCAAAGATTTGGACCCAGTTCCACTAAACCTATTGTGGGCCTGTACTTCCTATCCTCTAATAACTTTTTTAAACGCAAGATAAAGTAACTATATAAGAACTGCTTGGTTCTAAGGATGTGTACTCAGATAAGTGTCTAAAGCTGGACTCTCCTATTTTTATCATATCTCAGCATATGTACCCTGTTGACAAGTTCGTGCAGAAGAAAAGTCTGTATAACTTTTAATCACTTTTTTCGAACGTATCCATTCAACTTTTTGCATATGTTTTATGCTTTTTGAGAGAGGCAATACAGTTTTAGGCTAAAGTCATGTGCATGTGGATGCTTCTATGTCTTAACATGTGCATTCACCTAGTAAAACAGATCCTATATTTTTGTTTTTCCAACGTAAATATTTGTTGCTAGTGTGCATTAGTTACTGTATATGATCTTTTCTATATTAGAAAAGCTAAAAGAGAAAAGGGGAACTTTTTGCATTGATAATAAGCTGCTGATTTTGTTATTGTTCTTCCCTTGCAGTTACGAATTGAATAGTTCTGAAGAAGAAAGACGTAAATTAAGAATCGAGAAGAGGTCAGCCATCCAACCTCATTTCATCTTTATTCCAAGTTTGTTTAGTAATTTGAGAACAGATTTCGACCCTATCATACTGGTCTATCCATTCGTCAGTACATAGTATTGTTACTGACTGTTATACATACTATGTTGCATATTATTGATAGTAAGCATTGAGTGGGGTATCAGTATTGCCAAATTCAGTAATTGTATTCATCCATTGAAGTGAATACTCAAGGCAGTTGTAAACAATAACCTTACTATCAAAAGCATACAGTTAAGAGTTTTTTTGCTTGTTGCTTCCTTTTCATCTGCACAAGTCCAGCATTGGTATTTGGCACTATAGATTAGGGTTATGTTTGTTTACCTGGATTAGAATTAGCGGACTATTTCCAATTTGGTCTCATTTTGCCACAATTCTGTCTTTCAAACAATTTCATACGCTAAATATTATCTGTTAAAGTTCTTTTTTTTTTTGGGGGGGGGGGGGTTAAATAAACAATTTCCCCCCTTAAACGGACTAAAGGATCATGAATTAGAACTATTATAATGGATAAAATATAATAAATTCAGAAAAATAATCTTGGGATCATATTCCTGGTAAAGTCATAGACCAATTGTTGGGAAGTCATGGGTTCAACAACAGCTTGAGTGTTTGTCTCTTTTTTTTCTTTTTTCTTTTTGTGAACACGGGATCCATTTTTCATAGTCTGTCCTTTCTGTACTAAATATAACTGAAATTTTGTTTTGTTTCAGAAAGGAATATGAAAAACTACGGAGACGATGTCGCCGACTTTTGAAGTCCAATAACAGTCCGAAGGTGAATGAAAGTATTGGAATCAACAAGATTGGGGATGATGAGAATCATAGTCTAGCCATGGATTCTGTTGAATGCTCAGATGACCTCTCAAGTACCTTGTTGGAAATGGATGAGAATTATAGCCGAGCCTTGGATTCTGCTGCTAAAATTGAAGAAGACATTAGTATGAGGGAATCTCCATATAGCAAGGAGATGAAACCTTCTGCTGAATACTCAGATGGCCACTCAAGTACACTGGAAAAGGATGAGGATCATAGTCATGCCATAGATTCCACTTTGGACGCTGAAGAAGATAGAAGTGGCAGGGAATCTCCATGTAGCAAGGAGATGAAATCTTCTGCTGAATACTCAGATGACCTCCCAAGTGCCTTGCTGGAAATGGATGCTGGTTCAGCGAGAGTCATGGATGTTGAAACTTATGAGACGGAGTCATCAGACTCAGACTCATACTCCTCTCTTGAAGTGAGTCAAACTTTTACCACAACAGAGAGCACTGAGGAGAAAGGTCCTGAAGTTACATCCAATGCAGATTCTTCCCAAAATAAAAGCCAATCGAAAACAACAAAAAAAGAAGATTTTACAACTTGGCAGCGCATCATCCGTCTAGATGCAATTCGTGCTAATGGAGAATGGGTAGCTTATGCTCCAGCACAGGCTGCAGTGCCAGCTGAAAGGGCAAGGAGTTCTGCTGAGGCTGTTGAGTTGAAGGACTATGATCACCTTGAGCCATGCATGATCTTTCATGCTGCTCGACTGGTTGCAATTCTGGAAGCATATGCAGTGTATGACCCTGAAATCGGCTACTGCCAGGGTATGAGTGATTTACTTTCTCCAATAATAACAGTGATGGAAGAAGACCATGAAGCTTTCTGGTGTTTTGTTGGATTTATGAAGAAGGCTCGACATAATTTCAGACTCGATGAGGTGGGGATCAGACGGCAGCTAAATAGGGTTTCTACTATCATCAAATGCAAAGATTCTCATCTTTTTAAACACTTGGAGAAGCTTGAAGCAGAGGATTGCTTTTTCGTGTATAGGATGGTGGTGGTTCTCTTCAGAAGGGAATTGACTTTTGAACAGACAATTTGCCTCTGGGAGGTAATGTGGGCAGATCAGGCAGCAATCAGGGCCGGTATCAGGAAGTCTGCGTGGAGCAGAATCAGGCATTCAGCCCCGCCAACAGAGGATTTGCTGCTTTATGCTATTGCAGCGTCTGTACTGCAAAGAAGGAAGCTAATAATAGAGAAATACAGTAGCATGGATGAGATAATTAGGGAGTGCAATAGCATGGCAGGGCATCTTGATGTATGGAAGCTCCTAGATGATGCACACAACTTAGTGATCAGTCTCCATGACAAGGTAGAAACTCCATTTGATGGCTGAATATGGAAATCTGCATACATTTACTCAACACAAGCATATTGCTATTGTTGTGCCTGGGTCTGTTGTACTAGTTCTGGGGAAATGTAAACTTGAGAAGTGCAATATACTAAAGTATGAGATTTTATTGAGTCCACAACACATAGCACTTTTCTGTTTCCAGATTTACGGGAATTATATCGTTATTAACCGAAAAAGATTAAAATGCTAGTATGGTAATAGAATCGACATTCAGGGATCCTTAGATTACTGTTATGGGGTGACACCCGCCTGTTGAAGCTTCTTGTTTCCGGATACCTGTATTGCATATAGACCATGGGGCACATCCAAAATAGACAATAATATAGGATGAATGGATTTGATGATACCAGTTTTACAACGAACAAACTGCACCATAATGACTAACCCATCCTTCAGAATCCTACCAGCATAATAGGAGTGAAACTTTGAAGTGAATGCAGCTTAATGGTTGCCCTTGCAGAGTAGAGAAGTAGGTAGGTACCCAGTACTAGATTCTGGTATACGATTTAAAGTTATTCAGCTTCAAAGTTTCAATATAGTAGGTCCCCCCTATCCTAAATCCTGGTAATATACAAAGTTATCCATTTTTCGCGAGAGCCACTATGCATAGACTCTCACGAACGAAATGGTGACTGTAAATCAAGCAATGATAATTTAGAAGAATAATAATAATAAATAACCTCCGAATCTATGATACATCTCCCTTTTCTCTAATGTTTCTCAAATTTATACTCTTTATTAAAAGTATTCCTCTAAATGGTAGGATAGGTAGGTATGTCATGTATATCGCGGTATGTCACGAGAAACATATCAAATCAATATAGTAAGAATAATAATAATAATAATAATAATAATAATAATAATAATAATAATAATAATAATAATAATAATAATGATAATTATTAACTTAACTCATTTTTACTCTTTGTTAAAAGTAGAATTTCTCTCTTAATGGTATGGTATGTCATTTATACTGCGGTATGTCACTGAAAATATTAAACTAATTTAATTAATATAATAATAATAATAATAATAATAATAATAATAATAATAATAATAATTTATTATTAAGGGTACAAACCCCAGTAAAGTTAGATATTAGGAGTTTATTTACTAAATGTCGAGAATGTATTAATTATTAATTAAGATATAAGTATATTAATTCAAAATTGAGAATTTACTAATTTTGAAAATTCAAATTATATTAATTAAAGAATGTATTAGTTATTAAAATAAAAAATTGATTATATTAATTAAAAACTAAGAATATATCAATTTTAAAAATTGAGACTATATTAATTAACTCAATGTTTTATTAACATATTGTTGTGGAACAAAAATTAGGGTTGCGGCTGCAATTAATGCTAGGGTTATAAAGCGCGGAGCTTTAATGGCTGCACTCGTGTTCGGGACTACACGGTCCTTACGAGATGCCTACGTATCTCTGTATTGTAGAGAATCAAACCAAGACGTAGTTCTTGAAATGGGGGTACAGCCCCCTTATATAGGAGTTGAGCCTAGGGTTTGATAGAAGTTCGAAGACTTGGTGGACAAGTCTCCTCCACGGATGGTAAGTCTGAGACCTATGAGGCGGTGGATCTAGATCCTTCCTTGTATGGGCTGATACTTGTGTTTGGACGTGGAGTTCGCGTGGCCTTGGCGGGCCTTTGGTCGTGGTTGTGACTGGGCCTTGAACGTGAACAGTCTTTGTCCGAGTTCGTGTCTGGGCCTCGGGCGTTTTATCCCTCATAATTAATACATCATTAATTATGTCTTAAGAATTACTTTTTAGCCATATCATTTGCCCCCCAACTTTCGGGAAAACCTCTCAGGTTTTCGGGAAAGTTACAATGGAGGTTATATTGGTCATTGCTTGACTTAGATCTTTTTCGTCCCTTCTTTGGTTCGGTCATGTTGCGAATGGTGGAGCGACCTACATATTCACAGTGACTTTAGATCTGTAATATGACGCTTCGAGCCTTTACTTGGGCCAATTAAGCGGCGTTTTGTGATAATCGACCCTAATCGGGGCTTCTTTGTAATTGTTTCTTGCCTTTTAACCTTAACAAAGGTTAACTATAGGGCAAAAGTTCTTAATTGGCCCTAATCGGGGCTAATCGGCCTTAATCGAGGCTAATTTCCATGTACTAGTTGTTAATTAACCTTAACATATATTAATTTTGAATTAGAAGTCACTTATCGACCCTAATTTGGGCTAATTTCCATGTACTAGTTGTTAATTAACCTTAATATAGGTTAATTTTGAACTAGAAATCACTAATCGACCCTAATCGGATTAATCGGCCCTAATCGGGGCTAATTTTCATGTACTAGTTGTTAATTAACCTTAATATAGGTTAATTTTGAACTAGAATTCACTAATCGACCCTAATCGGGGTTAATCGACCCTAATGAGGGCTAATTTCCATGTACTAGTTGTTAATTAACATTAAAATAGATTAATTCTAAACTAGAAGTCACTAATCCACCCTAATCGGGGTTAATCGGCTCAAATCGGGGCTAATTTCCATGTACTAGTTGTTAATTAACCTTCATATAGGTTAATTTTGAACTAGAAGTCACTAATCGACCCTAATCGGGGCTAATTTTCATGTTCTAGTTGTTAATTAACCTTATTATAGGTTAATTTTGAATTAGAAGTCACTAATTGACCGTAATCGGGGTTAATCGGCCCTAATCGGTGCTAATTTCCATGTCCTAGTTGTTAATTAACCTTAACCTTGGTTAATCACGAACAAAAACAAGCTAATCGGCCCATACTGGGGCTGTCGCCGTTTAAGACTAGGAAGTCGGGCCCAGGGCGGCCAGCCCTGCCTGATCGGTGGGGGCCGCCAGGCCTGCCTGGATAGCCAGGTCGGCCTGACGGGCCAACGTGGTCGGCTGGGGCTGCTAGGCCTGCTTGGTCAGCCTGGTCGGCTGGGGCTGGTCGTCCTGACGGGCCAGCCTGGTCGGCTGGGGCAGCTAGGCCTGCCTGGTCAGCCTGGTCGGCTGAGGCTGGTCTGCCTGACGGGCCAGCCTGGTTGGCTGGGGCTGCTAGGCCTGCTTGGGCGCCTTTGGGCGTAGTCATAGACGTCGCGTCGCGTTGGTGAATGTTTTTTAAGCAAAATGCTTCATTCGCGACTAAGGTCGTCTGTCGTGGAGTTACTGACTCGTAGTCGGCCCTAAGACCTTCACGGGAGCCTGGTCGGCCCCCACTAGTCGGCCGGGCACCCATGGACGCCTCCGGGCGTCGTTTTTGCCGTGGCGTCGCGTCCACGGACCGTTTTTCAAGACGATCTTTTTTTCGTGAGGGAGGAATTTTCTTCTAGGAAGTCCTTGACTTCTGGTCAGCCCTTAAGGCTCCATGGGCTCTGGTTGGCCCCTCCTGGTCGGCCGGGCTCCCATGGACGCCTTCGAGCATCGTGGCTGCCGTCGCGTCGCGTCCACGGACCGTTTTCCAAAACGATCATTTTTCGCGACGGAAGACTTTTCTTCTGAGAAGTACTTTACTTCTTGGCCAGCCTTTAGGCTCTATGGACTCTGGTCGGCCCCTCCTGGTCGGCTGGGCTCCCATGGACGCCTCCGGGCGTAGTGGCTGCCGTCGCGTCGCGTCCACGGATCATTTTTCAAAACGATCATTTTTTCGCGACGGATTACATTTCTTCCGAGAAGTACTTTACATATTGTCCAGCCTTAAGGCTCCATGGGCTCTGGTCGGCCCCTCCTGGTCGGCCGGGCACCAATGGACGCCTCCGGGCGTCGTGTCCGCCGCCGCGTCGCGTCCACGGACCGTTTTTCAAAATGATCATTTTTTCGCAACGGAGGACCTTTCTTTCGAGAAGTACTTTACTTCTTGGCCAGCCTTAAAGCTTCATGGGCTCTGGTCAAGGCCTCCTGGTCGGCCGAGCTCCCATGGATGCCTCGGGGCGTCGTGGCTGCTGTCGCGTCGCGTCCACGGACCGTTTTTCAAAACGATCATTTTTTCGCAATGGAGGACTTTTGTTCCGAGAAATACTTTAATTCTTGGCCAGCCTTAAGGCTCCATAGGCTGTGGTCGGCCCCTCCTGGTCGGCCGGGATCCCATGGACGCCTCCGGGCGTCGTGGCTGCCACCGCGTCGCATCCACGGACCGTTTTTCAAAACGATTATTTTTTCGTTACGGAGGACTTTTCTTCCGAGAAGTACTTTACTTCTTGGCCAGCTTTAAGGCTCCATGGGCTCCGGTCGGCAACTCCTGGTCGGCCGGGCTCCCATGGACGCCTCCGGGTGTTGTGGCTGCCGTCGCGTCACGTCCAAGGACCCATTTTGAAAATGATCGTCTTTCGCGACGGAGGACTTTTCTTCAGAGAAGTACTTTACTTCATGGCCAGCCTTAAGGCTCAATGGCCTCTGGTTGGCCCCTCCTGGTCGGCCGGCTCCCATGGACGCCTCCAGGCGTCGTGGCTGCAGTCGCGTCGTGTTCACACACCATTTTTCAAAACGATCATTTTTTCGCGACGGAGGACTTTTCTTCCAAGAACTACTTTACGTCTTGGCCAGCCTTAAGGCTCCATGGGCTCTGGTCGGCCCCTCCTGGTCGACCGAGCTCCCATGGAAGTCTCCGGGAGTCGTGGCTGCTATTGTGTCGCGTCCACGGACCGTTTTTCAAAATGATCATTTTTTCGTGATAGAGGCCTTTTATTCCGAGAAGTTCTTGACTTCTGGTCAGCCCTTAAGGCTCCATGGGCTCTGGTCGGCGCCTCCTAGTCGGCCGGGCTCCCATGGATGCCTTCGGGCATCGTGGCTTTCATCGCGTCGCGTCCACGGACCGTTTTTCAAAACGATCATTTTTTCGCGATGGATGACTTTTCTCCCGAGATGTTCTTGATTTCTGGTCGGCCCTTAAGGCTCCATGGGCTCTGGTCGGCCAGCTCTGGTCGACTGGGGCTCCAATGGACGCCTTCGGGCGTCGTCGTAGCTGTTCCTTGGCCAAAATTTCTGTATTTCTTCAGGAATTTTTCCCTAATCCTTTTTTGCTAATCTTAGTGATTAGTATAATAAACCTTTGCTTAAGACGAATCCTTGGTTTTCGTCTAGCTTCAATATTTTGAATGATATTCGGTATTTTGTTGAATATCTCGTGTTTTTCTGTGTTCCTGGCTGGAACTAATCGATTGGTTGTGTCACTCCGACAATCGTGGAGTCACTGATTCCTAGTCAGCCCTAAGGCCTTCATGGGAGCATGGTCGGCTGGGGCTCCTTGGGAGGCTTGGGGCGTAATCGTGGCTACTAGATGGCCAAAAGTTCCGATGGAAGTTCGAAGACCCCCTTTGAGCCGTCGTTGGGTATCTGCGCCCAGGACTCAGTTTTGGGGCATCCTCAACTTGCTTTGAATTGGTTTAAGTGCTCAATCGCTCCTCCCGACTTTATTCATGTCACTGTTGGGGAGCGTTTACTTGAGTCTGAGATGTTAGGGGCTCACGCCTTTTACCAGGAGACCTTTACTCCTTCATATTCCATTTTTACTTCCCTACTTTCATAGGTACTTATCTTGACAGGCCACTAAGGCGGCCAAGAAAAAGAATACTCTTCAGAGGAGTGATGTTACGGCCTTACATGGCTTGTGTTGCCGCCTGTGGCCTTTATTCAGGGTCCTTCGTGGACTTTAGACATTTATGATTCGTACTTGTATTGTCCTTCAGGACTTAACTTTTGATCCTTTGGGATTTTATTTATGAAATGATTGTTTATTTATTTACTTGTCGTTTTACTCCACTTGGCCGGTCATGGCTTGCATTCGTTGGATGCTTTCAAAGAGTAAAGTAGTAGACGGAGTAATCAAAGAAAACATGCATAAATACTTTGAATCCTGGATGTGGGTTCAACCCTTACAAAAGATGAGAAATTGTTTGATCAACCTTATTCCTATAATACTAAGGACATGGCCTGCATGCCTCATACATAATAAATCTTTAGGTTTGTGGTGTGCCAAGTACGAGGCACTTCTTCGCCACCCAAAGTTTCTAACTTGTAGGATCCTCGTCCAAGTGTCTTCTTGACACTGCAAGGTCCTTCCCGATTTGGGGATAGCTTCACTGTCTCGCGGACTCCTGAGGCCTCAATCTTTCTTAAGACCAAGTCTCCTTGTCGGAAGAATCATTCTTTTACCCTTCTATTGTAATAGAGGGAAGCTCTTCTTTGATGCTTTGCATTGTGGGCGTTGGCTTCGTCCCTAACCTCATCAATGAGGTTGAGGGCTAGCCTCATGCCTTCCTCATTGGCTTTTGGTTAAAAAGCCTCCACCCTTGGTGATGTATGAGTGATCTCCAAGGGTACTAGTGCTTCGGCTCCGTAAGCCAGCATGAATGGGGTAGCTTCAGTTGTAACCTTGCAAGTGGTAGGATAAGCCCATAGTATAGGCAACAACTCGTCCACCCAGGTATTTCTTGAGCGTTTGACCCTTTTCTTTAGTCCATCAAGGATGATTCGATTGGCGACCTCCCCCTTCCCGTTTGCCTGTGGATGGGCAACCGAGGTGAAGCGGAGTTCTATGTCATTGTCATTGCAATATTCCTTGAACTCGTCATTGTCGAACTGTCGCTCATTATCCGTTACAAGGATGCGTGGGATTCGAAATCGGCATATCACATTTTCCCAGAAGAATTGTGGTATTTGTTTGGTGGTTATCTTGGCTAGTGCCTCAATCCACCTTGTGAAGTAGTCTATTGCTACCACGATGAATTTCCTTTGCCCCGAGGCCATGGGGAAGGGACCAAGTATGTCCATCCCCCACATAGCAAAAGGGATATGAGAGTTGATCGATGTTAGCCTCTCAGGGGGCTGTCTAACTATGGGAGCGTGCCTCTGGCATCTGTCACACTTCTTCACATAGGACTTTGCATCAGCCAACATTGTTGGCCAATAGAATCCTAGTCGAGTTATCTTGTAGGCGAGGGCTCTGCCCCCCAATTGTTGCCCAAAGATTCCTTCATGAGCTTCCTTGAGTGCCTCCTCTACCTCTAGACGTCTTAAGCATTTCAGGTATGGAATGACAAAGGATCTCTTGTAGAGAAGACCCTTGATCAATAAGTATCTCAGCGCTCTAACTGGCAACTTTCGTGCCTTCTGGGCGTCGTCAGGGAGCCATCCTGTTTCAAGGTGAGCCTTGATAGGATCAATCCAACAACTCGATATACCAATTGGTGCTATCAAGTTTATGACATATATTGTAGGGGTCTTCAGGACCTGGAAGTAGATACTTCTCGGGTAGTTCTCAATCTCAGAGGAAGTGAACTTTGATAGGGCATCGGCCGTAGTGTTTGCTTCTCTTGCAACATGTTCTGCATACCACTCATCAAATTGAGTAAGTATTCCTTTCTCAACCTTCAGGTATTTGGCCATGGTTTCATCCTTGGCCTCGTACTCCCCATTGACTTGGGAAACTACAAATCTCGAGTCTTCACAGACTTTAAGATTTTTGGCCCTCACGGCTCTGGCCAAGCCTAAGCCGGCTATCAAGGCCTCGTACTCAGCTTCGTTGTTTGTTGTTGGAAATCCAACTCCAACATGTATTCAATCATGAACCCATCGGGGCTTTGCAAGACTAAGCCTACACCACTAGACTTTATTTTTGAAGCTCCGTCAAAAAAGAGAGCCTAGTACTCTTTTAGAGTCAGGTCTTCTTCTTTCGCGGGCTCTTGGGCTTCTTGGGTTACTACCTCTTGCCCCCCGAATTCTTGGTAGCCAATGGTGCATTCAACCACGAAGTCAGCTAATGCCTAAGCCTTGATGGATGTTCGAGGCTTATACTTGATGTCGAACTCACCCAATTTAATTGCCCATTTGATAAGCCTACCACTGGCTTTCGGGCTATGAAGGATGTTTCTCAGAGGTTGGTCCGTCAGGACTTCGATCTTATGCACTTGGAAGTATGGTCATAACTTCCTTGAAGCATTAATAAGAGCGAGCACAAATTTTTCAGTCGTGGAGTATTTTAACTCTGCTCCATGGAGCACTTTGCTCACGTAGTAGATAGGTTTTTGAACCTTCTTTTCTTCCTTCTCGAGGACAGCACTTACAGCTTGCTCAGAAATGGCATGGTAGAGATAGAGAATGTCCTCTGGACTTGGTTCAGCCAACAATGGGGCTTCAGTCATGTATTTCTTTAGCTGATCAAAGGCCTCTTGGCTTTCAACTGTCCACTCAAAATCCTTTACCTTTTTTAAGGTTTTGAAGAACGGAAGACATTTGTCTCCTGACTTAGAGATGAACCTCCCTAGAGCGGCTATTCTTCCAGTTAACTTCTGGACGTTCTTTATGGAGCGAGGTGGCTCCATGTTGAGGATTGCTTTGATCTTGTCGGGGTTCACCTCGACTCCACATTTCGAGACCATGTGACCCAAGAACTTCCCCGATCTTACGCCAAAAGCACATTTGGCAGGATTCAACATCATCTTGTGGTGTCTTAACACTTCGAATGCCTCTCTGAGGTGCTTAATGTGATCGGCCTTGGCTAGACTTTTGACGAGCATGTCGTCAACATGGACCTCCATGGTTTTACCAATTAGATGAGCAAATATCTTATTCACCAATCTCTAGTACGTGGCTCCTGCATTCTTTAACCCGAAGGCCATAACAAGATAGCAGAAGACACCGAAGTCAGTCACGAAGGATACCTTTCGGGTGTCATCATTGTGCATCTTGATCTGGTTGTAGACACTGAAGCTGTCCATGAAGCTTAGCATCACATGGCCAGCAGTGGCGTCAATTAGGATGTCGATCCTTGGATAAGGATAACAGTCTTTGGGACATGCATCGTTCAAGTCTGTGAAGTTGATGCACATCCTCCATTTTCCGTTGGCTTTCTTGACCATGACAGGGTTTGCCAACCACTCAGGGAATTGGACTTCTTCAATGAATCCAGCTTCCAACAGCTTAATGGCTTCCAGCCTATCAGGAGCATAAGTCCTCTTCTTCTGCTTGACCGCCGTCCCTATAGGATCGACGTTCAGCTTGTGAGTTATGAGTTCGGGATCAATCCCGGGCATATCATCTACCGTCCAAGCGAATACATCGCTGTTCTCTTGTAAGAATTCAACCAATCGGCCCTTAATGGGTTCTTTCAGAGACACCCCAATGTACGTGACCTTGCCCAAGTCTAGGGGGTCTAGGGAGATCGTGACCAGGTCTTGAGCTGGTTTCCCTCTACGCTCCTCGTTTTCTCGGACATCCATGTCTTCTATGGGGAGGACCTGCCCCCCGGTTCCATCGGGCCTTAATGCGGCCATGTAACAGCTTCGGGCTATCTTTTGATCGCCCCTTTCTTCGCCCACACCGTTTCTGGTTGGGAACTTGAGTTTCATGTGATATGTCGATGGCACAGCCTTGAACGCATGTAATCCTGTCCTTCCGAGGATTGCGTTGTAAGTGGACGAGGCCTTGACAATCAGAAACATTAACATTTGCGTGGCCTCCCTTGGCTCTTCCCCAATTGTCATGGAAAGTTGAATCAGGCCCTCAACTTTCGACTCCACTCCATTGAACCCGTAGATGGGTACTTCTGAAGGGGTCAACTGAGAGTCATTATATCCTATCTTCGTGAATACATCGTGAAACAGAATGTTTACCGAGGCTCCGTTGTCTACAAGGACTCGTTTGACCGGACAATTTCCAATTACCGGGGTGATAACCAGAGGATCGTCCTGGGGGAACTTTACCCCTTTAAGGTCAGAGTCGTCGAATCCAAGTGCTACTTCGGTCTTGGCCCGTTTCGGGGCTTCTCCGACTATGTTCATGACTTCTCGGGCATAAGCCCTTAGAGAACTCTTGGTTGTCCCGACCGCTGTTGGGCCTCCGGAGATAATGTTTATCACCGGCCCTCGGGGTTGGGGGTTACGATCTCGATCACGATCGTTGTCCCTTCGGTCATTGTTTCTTCTTTGGCCTCCTCTATCTTCACCCTTAGTGAATCGGCCAAATTTTCCTCTTCGGATCAGATACTCGATCTCCTCCTTGAGTTTTTTGCAGTCATCGGTGTCATGACCGACGTCTCTGTGAAACTTACAGAATTGGTTCTAATCTCTTCTTTCGGGGTCACCCCTTAGTGGCTTCGGGTATCGGAACTCTTTGTCCTTCTCAATTTCTAACAAGATCTGGCTCCTTAGAGCGTTCAACCTCGTGTAGTCAGTGAACCTTGGTCCCTGATTCTTTCTAGGAGCAGTCTCAGAGTTTTTTCCAGTTCGAGGATGCTTGTCCTTGGCGTCATACTCTTGCTCCGCTTTTCGCTTCTTGTTACCTGAGTTCTCAGTACTCGGGGCAACCTTCTTTAGGCTTTCCTCGGCCTTGATGTACTTCCTGGCTCTCTCTTGGAGTTGTAGCATGCTCTCAGGAGCACGCTTGGCCAGAGACATCTTAAAGTGCTCGTTCTTGGTTCCTTGTTGCAGGGCTATCATGACCACTTTGTCGTCTAGATCCGGGACCTTCAGGGCCTCTTTTGTGAATCGGTTCAGATACTCTCTCAAGGGTTCCTTTGCTCCTTGCTCGATGCCCACGAGAGATGCTGAACTTTTTTCATGGACTCGGTCACTTATGAATTGCTTTATGAAAGCTTGACTGAGATCCTTAAAGGATCCAATGGAGTTCGGGGTAGGCGGCTGTACCAACGTTGAGCCATGCCCCCCAGTGTTTGAGGAAAGGCCCGACACTTGATAGCGTCGTTCACGGGCTGTAACAATAGGGCGTTTGAGAACGTCTTGACATGATTGGTCGGGTCGCCATTACCATCAAACGACTTGATGGTTGGCATCTTAAAATTCCGTGAGATACGAGAATTCATGATCTCGTCAGTGAACGGGGACGTTAGATCATCAAGATCCCCTAGTGGGAGTAAATCATGGGGATCAGCCCTAGGGGTAACGACCCTTCTTGTTGGTGGATCTTCCAGATCTTTGACGGGAGGCCTGTCCCTCGACCTTCTTGAGGTCATGTTCAGTGACTGTTGCCTCTCCATGTCGCGCTTCAGTTTTTGGATCTCGGCCTCATGTGCCCGAATCCTATCCTGAACGCTTTGGGGGGCTGTTTCATGAGCCCTTCGTGATCGAGAGTGCCTCTCTGGCTCAGGTTCTTTTCCAGTGTGTCTCCTCCTTGGGAGGACGTCTTCTTCCGAGGACTCTGTCTCGTTCTCGGTATAGGGTCCAGAGTAGTCTCGCCTTTCAGGGATATGACCCAAGCCTCGTATGTATTCGGGCTATTGCGGTGACCGCTTCCTTCAACGTCGGGGATGTAGGACATCCCGTACGTTGGGTTAGGGTTGGTCCTCGACGGGAAAATGGTCGTGGACATTTGGTATCCAGGTGCATGAGAATTCAATGGTACTGTTAGTCCACTAACAATACAACAGCTGAATTACAG